>JAECUM010006441.1:0-34916 GCA_016617855.1 Megalonaias nervosa | reverse complement strand
ATGGAGAACGGTATTTTAGCTATTTTATTTAAGTCTAGACTTGTTACTTCAAAAAACAAAAAATGAGTACAATTTCAAAATTATTATCCGACATTATGTTACACGATGCTGGTGCTGCTATACCAGGGCTACATATTCCTCTAAAAGTAAAACTTATCGGACATGTAAAAAAAATCATTTAATTTTGAACCCTTTCTAACAAGCATGCCAAAAAGAATAGAATAATTTTAACAAAGTTCCGTATAATAAAATCATATGTTCCTCCTTGAAATTTTAGGATTGCGACATTCTTGGTGTATCTGAAAGAAAATATGAATGGTATGCCTCACAAGATAGAGGCAATGAATTTTGGAACCTATTTCAATGTCAACATTTTGGTGAAAAAAGAAAAGAATATACAAGTAAGAAATATCTATTAAAAAAAAACCATCTGAAAACAATGTTAATGCTAACAAATTCAACGAGTTGCTAAATAATACAAAATGCTAACGTACTTTCTAGATTAACTTAATCTGTAGAACCAAATTTTCGATCATTCTGTTCCAATATAAGCTCAAAATAGTTATGACTATTATAATCTTTCTTCTCTTTTATACCTGTTACTAGTCAGAGGTCAGAAGGGCTTATCCAATGATCTATTATCCGTCCGAAGCTTAAAACAACATTTGCAATCACTGCTATGAAACTTTACACATTTATTCCATGGTCTGCTTGCTGATGCTCAATAAAAGTGGTGCTGCTCGGACATTCAATAGGCCGCCACATCAGTCGTATTGAAAATCTTGTTATCGCGACTCCTTCTGAATGGATCGTCCGATCAACACTGCGTTTTCTCTGAAAGACTTCTTATGATGTCTAATTGGTCCCTTATGATGATATTACCGATCTGACAGTCCAGTAAAGGTCGCAACAACGACCATCTTAGAAATCTTGCTATCGCTACTCCTCCTACATCGATGGTCATATAAACATGGGGTTTTCACCGAAAGACTTCTTGTCATGTCTCGGACATCTAGTATGGCAGCCACAGCAGCCATATTGAAAATCTTGTTATTGCTAATCGTCCTGAATGGATGATCACGTCAACATTCCGTTTTCAATGAAAGACTTTTTATGATGTCTATAAGGTTCTAAATGAAAATGGTTCCGACCTGACGACGAAAATCACCGCCAAAATGGCCATACTGAAAATCTTGGTACCGACCTGACGACAAAAATCACCGCCAAAATGGCCATACTGAAAATCTTGGTACCGACCTGACGACAAAAATCACCGCCAAAATGGCCATACTGAAAATCTTGTTATCGATGATCCTCCTACCAGAACAGAAAGTCATATTCACGTAAAGTTGTCTCCACGTTATGTCCAGTTGGTCTTAAATGAAAATGGTGCAAACGTAGCGCCTCCACACAGTGGCCATCTTGAAAATATTGATACCTCTTCAACGGATGGTCGTATAAAACTTAAATTCTCGCTAAAAAAACTTATTATAATGGCTATTTGGCAGAGCTGACGTCCAATATGAGTGTCACAGAAGCCATCTTGAAAATCTTGATTCTGAATGGAAAGTCATATCTTGAAAACAGTATTATCCCTCCCCCTCCCAAATGGATGGCCATCTCAACATGGAGCTTTCAATAATCGAATTCTTATGAAACATCTTTTTGTCCTAAATGAAAATGGTGCCAGTCATACATCCAATATGGCTTTCAGACGACTGTCTTAAAACTATTGCTGATAGTTCTCCCCTTAATTATCATTATGACATGCGGTATTGACCAAAACACTTCTGATGATGCATACTTGCCCTGAACGAAAATGGTGCCAGGCTTACATCCAATATATATCCACAGCAGCTAATTTGAAACTCTTGTTATCACTGAAGAATATCAGTGATTGTTTCACTCGGTATTTACAAGGAAGAAATGGTCTTGAATTCCTGGGATTTCTTCCGCCCAGTAGAGAGTGAGTCCCTTCTAGAGGCTCTTTATCATGTGTATCCAAAATATTGCCATGTCTGTTCGGTTAAATTATGTGACGACATCAAAAGTGAGCATAAATGGAATTCATTGATAATTTGCGATGTGTGGTGTATTTTAACATCACACAGGTGAAGCTGAAATTATGTTTCGGATTATATTCGAATCCTCTTCTTCAAAATTGCGCTTTAATATCTTTTCTTATTTTCAAGCATATAATAAATTGGTTATTGAATCTGTATTAAAGTTGTCACGTGTCTAGGCTCGTACAAAAGTAACAAGAAAAGAGTGAAGACAACAAGCTTTGTAAAATTTAACAAAATAAATTTATTTCCCTAGAAAAACAAGGTAAAAATGAGAAAAAGGACGTACGGTTTATGAATCAAATCCAAAATTAATCCAAGAATTAAAAAATAGAAGTCCTATCAATGGAAAGTCCTAAATGAAACACAGTTCGAATCCCGATGAAATTCCAAGATGGAAAGCGATGACGTATGCCGTAACCTTCAAAGTGTTGCCGTGTCAACAGTTCCTTGTTGAATTACAGAAAATAATATTCCAGTTTAGAAATCTTGAATAAATTTCGATAAATTTCCTTGTCCAAGAATTTCTGTATGAGCACTAGTATTTTCCAGGGAAAGAATCAATAATTCCATAAAATAAAAATTCAACTCAAACTGGTCACAACAAGACACCTTTAAGTGTCTGAGATTTAAAGTACAGTAAATTAAGACGCAAAACAGATACCTGTATGAGGGTCAAGTGATCACCTCTTAAAACGATACATTTACATGCCTAACATCACGTACTCTAGTATGGCTTTACCTAAAATCAATGGTTCTTACTCTGAAAAAAAATTAAAAAAATTAAAAAGTTGTTCACTCAAAACTCTATCTGATTTCTAAATCAAGGTCAGCAAATAGATACAATGTTTCAACTACTGGTTGTTTATCAGGTCAAACAGAACTGAACTGAATTTCAAAAAAAAAAAAATCAAATCCATAACATGTAATGGAATAAAATAAAAATTAAAAAATTAATACCAACAAACAAACAATTTCAATACATATACATAACAAAGTATTCAAGTGAACTCGTTGTTTTGGCCACTGCCGAAGTGGCCTGGATCACACGTATAACTTCATGTCTTAACGCTATACTCCAAAAAGCAAATAAAGGGCACACCCTCGCGTGACTTTGTGAGATCTTCGTCATGCATGGGTGTCTTTAAATTTTTAATTGATCTCTGTTACATATGGAAGTTGCTTCGGTAAAACTTTGTAGGAGTGTCACTACAAATACATCTCTCCCTATCTCATTTTTGGTACATATTTTCTGCAATCATTCAAACCAAATAACACCGAAAACTTAAATGGATAAAATTAACATCACTACCTATGGAAAAGGTGTCTCAAATAGCCCCCCCCCCCCGGTCCATGTGTAGTGAAATGTTATCATCACAATGAGGTGAGATCAGATTATTTCATAAAATCGCTTTTCCAGTTTTGGGGAAAACCAGTTCTAGTTTTAGAACATAAACTATATTTTTTAGCAGACCTTCGATTGATGAAGCTCTCACGGAGGCACGGAAGAGTCTAGTTCAACGAGACTGAACCAGAGTCTGGAGGGGGAAATAACGAAGTGAAACAACACGTGGAGGTGGCACTGGGCGGCGCTGTCAGTGCTGAGAAAAATATGAAGATTTATTAATTTTGAAAACAAATCATGCCAATTCACAAGTGAAAGGTAAACGCAAACAAAATAATATATATATGTGTGTGTGTGTGTGTGTGTGTGTGTGTGTGTGTGTGTGTGTGTGAAATGTAATACTTCACCGATCGCCTTGTCTGAACACACTAACTTCTATACCCTTTCGACCCAAAAAAGTTGCTGCAAAGTCAGACGTTCGTGCATAGCAGGCACAACTGTATAACGACCAACAACAATCACTCCAGATCGAAAAAGGGCGTATAATGTAATCTGTGGATTCTACATGAGAATGATTGATAACATGAACATAATCGTTAAATACGAAGAAATAATATCAGTATACAGTTTAGAGAATTTTTGATGCCATGAGATGTAATTAATTACTGAACACTGAAGTATGATTGCGCATGACTAGTGTTTGCAAACTACTTGTTATGTGACAGCGGCGGATTTTGTTCGATATGTATTTTCATTGTCACCTAATCTTCTTACTTCACTTGATTTTGCCATTTTTCGTTAATATGGACTCACTCAAAGTTTCCTGCTGACCCACTCTAAATATCCTGCAGACCGACTATAAATATCCTGCTGACCCACTCCTAATTATCTTTCTGACCCGCTCTAAACATCTTGCTGACCCACTCTAAGTATCCTGCTGACCGACTCAGAATATTCTGCTAAAATACCACAAATATCGTTTGGTACCGCGGTTTTCTGATTTTACCTCACGGTATACGGCAGGTATGTTAGAGACCAACAGTTTTATTTTCTGCGGCAAGGCCTGGGACTTTAAAAAAGTCCGGCTTTCAAATAACTATCTTGCTCTGAATTATAACAAAATAATACCATATTATATCCGTATTATTTGCAAAAGAAATTATGTATTGGAATAAAGGAAAATAAAATATGTTGGCTAGAAAGAAAAATCGACCCCTCCCTAATTAAATGGTCAATACCTTACAGTAGGTAAAAATGCTGTGTGCGTTAACTGTTGTATAAGTTGTCATCTAAAAATTGTAGCTAAAGTGAGATGATTACGTTTCCACTAGAGCTGACACCTGTAAAATACATTTATCTGACATTGGAGAGCTTGATGATAAAAATAAGAAGTGTTGACACTGAAACCAACATATTACTAACTACACTATTTATATGCTTGACAGGGAAACTTTGAGTTGGATGCCAAACCAGGGAAAGAATATCAGAGAGGCCCAACAAACATAAAACATACTGATTCTATAAACATAGAAAATATTTAGTGAACTAGAGACATTACGTAAAATTCAAACAGAAAACAATTGTTCCACTGAAGATCTTATGATGATTCTTGGTTCTACAAATGGAATATATGTGCTTAACACACTGACATAAGCAAGTAAACAGCTATAATGACATTTTTGCTTTTTCTTCATCTGAATTTTTTTTTTTTACAAAAGTTGCATTTGGCCAGAAAATCTTTCACAACATTCAATTCTGGCTGCCTTGTTGGCATGCGTGACACGTGTCAAACATGTCATTAGAGGCTCTTCAATATAACTAAGTTAATAATATTCCAAATTAATTTCTGACAAATACAACTATTTTGTAAAAAAAAATTATTGGTATTATTCTATCATGAAAATTGAAAATTTGCTTTTAATTTCATTAAATTCGTCATAAAAATCGTGAATTTCCATACATTCCATACTGATAGAAACTACCGAAGTACCGGTACTATATATATCTTATATATATATATATATTATGCCATATGTATATATATATATATATATATATATATATATATATATATATATATATATATATATATATATATATATATATATTCATTCTCCGTTTATTGTTACATAAGTTCAAAAACAGACATCAGAAACTGATTCTGCAGTGTGTAATTTAGAAGTTGGCGATCGGTTTATTTAACCATGAATTCGTTCAAATATTTAAAATCTTGTAATTTTATTGTACTCAGTTTTGTATTGCACACATACGTATGAGACCCAAATTGGAATAATCTAAATAAATGTGTGTATACCTTTTGAGAAGTCAGACACACAAGGAACAATCAAGAAATTTCACAATTTAATTTTTTGCATCTTTCATTAACTATTAGTTTTGGTACGAGGAGTTTTGTGCAAGCATATTTCCCATTCTGTGCCAATGCAGCTACCTGGTGTGTTATTTACATGGACATAAAAAAAGTTCGAAAGTTTGCGATAATTTAGGACACTCACTTTTTAAAAATGTATCTCTTACATACAAGTTTTCAAATTGTGTATGTTGTTAAATAAAAGACTATTTTCACTTGAAAAATGTAAGGATTTCTTGCACAGACTGATATAGTGAATATTGTTGCGGTAGGTGGAAGAATCAGCGGTCCGACAGACTTCAAAACAGCTTGCAATCTAGTTGGTACGATACGATGCACATCAATTTCGATCGTGACTTTAATTTCAGTTCGTAATGAACACTACTAATCTATCCCCGATTTCGCCATAGTTTTAAAATATGATAATGAGTTTGATACGAGGCAAAATAACTAATTAAACAATTTTAGCATTATATTTAATTATATTTAATCCAGAGTTTGGCGCTAAAAATCTTTCAGCGTTTGTCGTAGACATTTAACAGGAATGACACTGAATATCGAACATAAAGAAGGTCGATAGTTCCCTTGGTTCAGATTTGCACAATCCAGGCGGAATAATATTTTAAATAAGTTAATACTTAAAACTACATGTTCTTGTTTGGAGTTTGTTTTCATGCATTTTAATGGCACCTCATTGATTACATAAATGTACATAAAACTGTTGTCATATTTTTATATCTGTCCATCCTGAGAGAGAGAGAGAGAGAGAGAGAGAGAGAGAGAGAGAGAGAGAGAGAGAGAGAGAACAAAAAAAAATGAAATGTTATAAACATAATGGCAGATAATATTTCCCAGATTGGGAATGACAATAGTTCCAAGGGTGATATCTACTCAGTGGCGATAGCACTTGTATCGCCACTGTCGCAGTATCACTTTTTCACAAGCGGATACATTTCAGTATCTCGTGATGAAATACATAATAAATTCCATGACCTGTTTACTTACTCTATCACTGTGTCAGTGTTCTCCAACTCGACACTAAACCGCCATGTGGCAATCACTTTCAGCCTCCACGTGTTTATATATGTGAAACAACCAAATTTAAGTATTATATAGGGCTCTTGTACGTCTCCAATTTCTGACCTTCGGAAATGTAGTTACGCACCGATTCATATGACAGATTCTTTTCGTCAAAGTGTCAAATTTTGTTCTAATTTGTGAGAGCTGAAAGCTCTATAGAAACCCAGTGCCCTCTGTCCTGGTTGTAAACATTATATCTTGTAATTAGAAACAAAGTAATTTAAATGAAAGTAACCGGATTTAAGACACTATTTCTAGAAACTGTTGTACGCATGTATGTTGTAAAAGTTTCAAACGAATCGGAAAAGACCCATTAAAAAAACGTCATAAAATAGAGAAAACACCTTATTGCGCATGTTCACAATCACTGATTTAGGCAACAAAATTTCATTGCAATCCTTAAAGATATTTATGAATTAAATAATAACACAGCCACTTAACTTGTCAAAATATCCACCTTTTTGAATATTTTCAAAGAAATTACTCAAAATGAGCTGGAGGAATAAAAATAAAACGAGAGACGCGGGTAAATTCGCAGAAATAAACCTTGTAATAAATTTTCAAACCATTTTACAAGGAAATAATAATAATAAGGTATGTATGCATGCAAAATCTCATGACCGCTATCACATGTAAAATTAATCTTATTTCATATGTGTATGCAATTCCATTAATAAAAGCAAGCCTTCTTTAAAACTATTACGAACGTATTTTCTTTGTTTAATTTGTATTATCTTTGATAATTGGTATGCTGTTTTCCTTGTTGCGAGTGTTCGATGACTACTCCTGTAACTTTTTCCTCACCGGAGCTTGAAACTGATTAACACATTTGAAGCAGAGTCCAACATTTTGTTTGACTGGATCACTGCAAAGAAAATGCAAACCATCCCTGAAAAGTTTAAATCTCCAGCTGTGGGTAAAAAGATATTCAAGTATGAAGCCTCTATTAAATATAAGCAGTGATGTCATAAATTGGGAAGAATTTGTTAAATTGCTAGGAACTGACATTGACTGCAATTCAATTCACGTATAAACAAAATCTGTAGGAAAGTTTCAAGGCAACTATCTGTCTTGAAACGTATTGGTCAGAAATTTGCCAGACTTAACACACTGACAATCTTTCATGCATTTATTCTCTGAAATTTCATCTTGAGCCCCTTAGCCTGGCATTTCTGCAATGACATAAATACTACTAAACTTGAAAAGATACAAGAACTTTCTCTGAGATTTGTGTACACATGTAATGACTTCACAAGCAGCTATCATAAACTCTTACTTATGGCAAAAATACCAATCCTAAAGGTCCGAAGACTTCGGGTTATGACTCTAGAGACTTTCAAAATTCTGAATAAGCGTGCTACAAAATGTTTGGATGATTTAATTTGTTTTAAACACATATAAATAAAACATTTTAGATAATCAATTATTTTAGATGTCCCAAGAATTAAAACCTCCACATTTGGCAAGAAAAAGAAAGAAAAGTCTTTTAGATCTGCAGCTGCCATTCCATGGAATGAGCTATCAAATCACTTAGAAAGCAATCAAATTTTAAATTCATTTAGATTTTTAATTCTATCCTGGACTGGTAAAGACTGTAAGTCTAATATCTGTAAATAATACCCTCCCCCCACCATAATGAAGATGGCTAATATTTGTGTTAGTGTTGTTTTTCTTCTTCTGTCCTTGTCTTTTGTATTATCAAGTGTTGTTAGCCTCTTTCTTTTAAGTAAGGCGTAAGTTTTTTTAGTCTCTCGGTATTGAATTTAAATTTAAAGTTTTACCAATAATTATTTTTTTTTTATTGAAATTATCCTAAATTGTAGTTTGAATTTATCCAGATACTAAATTCACTTTTAATCACTGATTTTTAAAATACTTTGCTTGTTCATGTTACAAGTTATGCGCTGTGTGTTTTGTCCAATTGTATTATGCTGTGTTTGAATGTCTTGCAAATCTACTTGTTCTAATGACTAATTTGTTTTATGTAATGTCGGTAAAAAAATCTCATTAGAGCTTTTGTTGAATTGGGTTTGTTTTAAATGATGCAGACGTTAAATAAATCTTATCCTTATCTTCAGTCCATATTTAGCAATATCAGTCAGTTGTCACCAAGTATTAATGTGAAAGTCAATAGATGCTATCGAAATTGATCAAGCTGTCATTACTTGAACATTAATTGATCAAACTGGCATTACTTGAGCATCAATTTATCAAGCTGGCATTACTTGAGAATCGGTATACAATTAATGTTGGTTGTATGATATCAGCAATTCTCTTTTCTATTGCTAGTTGAACAGGAGCTGTTCGGCACAACCTGAAATGTTTGTTGAGCACTACAAGCAGTGATTGGCCAGAATTATGTCATGTGACTTTTCGAAAAGTAGTAATAGAAACTCGAAGTTAACTATGAATACATAATAATGGGATGGGGTTGGTGGTGGGGTGGATATTTGCTACTGCATATGTGATGTCTCCATTCACATATGTTAAGAGACGTTACTTTTTGAATTCATGAGCGTTAAATGTTTGGTTCCTTGGACCTTGGGTAGCAAGAGATTATGTGGTTGTGGAGAGTTACCGTAGTTGTGTTTAGAGTACAGATATCTGCCGTTTGAAAAGGTTCTCCTTATTTTCGATAATGCGCTCCTTGCTAGCCATATGCTCAAACCTCCTGTGGTCCACGGAGTCAAATTATACTGAACTGCAAGTAGAATAATCCCATATTTATTAAGTTTGTAAGAAATCTGTGTCGATGAGTTCTAGCGAGACCATATCGATCACTATATCACTCTTTGTCATGGGTAAAGTGTTACGTGTCTAGGCTCGTACAGAAGTAACAAGAAAATAGTGAAGCCAACAAGCTTTGTAAAATTTAACAAATAATTTATTTCCCAAGGAAAAAAAAAAACAAGGTAAAAATGAGAAAAAGGACTTACGGTTTATGAATCAAATCCAAAAATTAATCCAAGAATTAAAAAATATAAGTCCTATCAAATAAAAGTCCTAAGTGAATCACAGTTCGAATCCCATTGAAATTCCAAGATGGAAGGCGATGGCGTCTTCGATGGTCTGCTTTGTCCTGATGTGTCAACAGTTCCTTGTTGAATCACAAAGAAATAATATTCCAGTTTAGAGTTTCTGAATAAATTTGAAAAATGCCTTTGTCCAAGAATTCTGGTGAGCACTAGTATTTTCCAGGGAAAATAAATTACTGATTCCAAAAAATAGAAAAGTTCAACTCAAACTGGTCACAACAAAACACCTTTGAGCTTCAAAGGTTTAAAGCACAACTGACTTGATTCTTATCATAACATGAGTATTAAGCCTATCTAAAACGCAAAACAGATTCCCGGATGGGGTCACATGGTCACCTCTCTACAGAGCAACGTAAATATGTTACATGACATTTATCACGTACACTATTATAGCCTAAGCTAAATTCAATGATTTTTGCTCTAGAAATGAATAATAAAAAAAAAAGTTGTTTACATCAAACTTGACACTGGTTCTGAATCTAGGTCAGCAAAAGATACAATGTTTCAAACTACAAGCTGTTTATCAGGCCAAACAGAACTCAATTGAATTTCTGAAAAAAATATCAAATCCAGTAGAAAAAATTATCATTACAATAACATGTAATGGAATAAAATAAAAATATAAAAAATATTTAAAACTCACAAACAAACAATTTAATTACATATACACAACAAAAGTGTATGCTTATTTTACTGTGTTTAATTCCAAATATATTTTCTCCTTTCTGTGATTGTTTCACAGAATGATCATGATACTAATATTAAATATAGAGTTTCAGTTTGCTTTTGTTTTAGCAGTTAACGAAACTGCATTGATCGTGTCAAGCTATTATGGACACTATTTTAGTTGGTGTTCTGTGACAAAAATATTACAAACATGTGATTCATGCAGATCACACTCAAATAAATCAATAATGTATGTGGCTATAAAGTTTAAAGGTTAATCAAATAATACGGTTATAGGAGGGCACTATTTTGTGACAAGCGGCAACCTCCGTAGCAAACGCATCTCGTTTGCAACCGTTATATCCTGTCATTGGTCTGCCATACTTTCTCCATTGTAGAACTGTTGCTGAAAACTAAAAAGAAAAGCTATCATACAGAGTCTGAGTCTCAGCCTTCTTATACAGTGGAAGAAATCGCATTTATAAACCATTTATAGATCGAAGTATGCTGAAACTTTCGTGTACAGTCACTAGGGTATAAATGTCTGCATACAGAGGTTTGCTAGTGTGCCACATTTAATTGGTTGGTGGATTCAGTCTGCCAAATCCATTTCGTCCACTACTGTCATGCGGTTAAAAACCGAAGGAGTGAATGACAGTACTCGCCAGATAATTGCTGAGCGCGTACATATCTGAACAAAATTTCTTTTCAAGTATATCTTTATGCATAGATCATTTTTGGGTAATCTTAAGTCCTTCGCTCTTTTAGTCAACGATATTTCCACAAAAATTAAGGAAAATAATATTGACAATTATGCCCATATTTTCAGTTTATTATTCCAAGAGATTTTTTAAATATCAGAAATGATTATCAAAAGCTAGTAAAAGAAACAATATTTGGTTAATTTGATTGTCAGCGGGACGGGAAAAAAAATCAAAGCCATATGGATAAGTACAAAAAGGACCAAATTCGCCTGGATTGAACACTCGAGGTTGTTGTCGTGTTGTGAGTTTATTGGAACTCATACAAAGTTTTCTCGACACTACTTTTATTATTTACAGACAAACCTATTAACCAAACGAAGGCCCAACACCATCTGTTCACAAAGCTGAGAGTGTATAAAATAAATGATGTACATCACAAGCATTCTTTAACTAATTGGACTACCACGGTCTTACTGGCTTTGAACCTGTCAACCTTTCTTTTTGTCTCAAACTTCAGTTATAATTACACATTGCTGTGCCTCATTGACTGATGCTACAGCCTTGTTGGGCACATTTCGAACAATCAGGCTTTAAGAAAGACTTGGAGGCTATGGAGCGACAGGGATACAAAATCTGAAGTCAGAGCAGGAGGAAAATGCTATCCCTCCAAGTCTGATTATTCAACGACATCAGCTCTAAGTGCATCGATAAATCAAGTCGTCAAATCGTGCGATGGTTACCGACAAAAAGTGTAAAAATATCACAAGTAATATTTATGATAATATTAATGATGATGATGATGATGATAAATATTGAAAATGACGAAAATTGGTCCACTTATTATAACAAGATAAATATACTATACATATATAATGTAAGATATAAGTTATGGAAGGAGATAAGTGTATGTGTGGTTCTCGATATTACTGTGATATTGAATCAACACACAAGTTCCAAAACTATTCTCAACGATATATTAAAGTACTGAATAAATTAGATTTCTTATAATGATTACCAACATTTTGCATCAAAAATATAATTCTTTTAATAAATCTATGGGGTTTTTTTTTTGTTTGTTTGTTTGTTTTTTTTTAAAAATGATATTGCTTGAATATTAGAGTTAAAATATTTTGATATAATTGTTCTATTGCAACTTTCATAATTTTCCTCTTGCTTGTCTAAAACAGGACAATGTATTGGTACCTCTGCCATAACAGCAGTGCAAGTTTTGCGTTTGTACAGTGTTAAGCAATCGGCGTCGATCACAGAACATCAGCTGTTTCAATCAGTTTACCGCGCCGTAACATACAACATAATTGATGAATATTTGTTGTTTCAGCCGTCCCTCACTTTTGGTGCACGTCTTTCAAATCAGTTACTTAAAACAACACAAAAAGATGCATTCTGTATAACACTCCACTCTGTAAATTGAAGCCATGCTTTGATTTTTCCTTTCCAAATTGATACATCTCAACTAGTCTGACAGGTTCCGCTGGCGAGATGCCTGCACATGCCATACGAGTACCGTATCTGGATAGCCATGACTATCTAAATGAATACTTTGTTTTCCATTCCGTTCTATCTATCTGATAAGAAACAATTTAAGCCTAAACACATACACTATCTAACCCAGGTGTCTCAAACACACTGCCCGCGAGCCTCATGTGGCCCGCCCAGACGTATTGTGTGGTCCGCAAAATGATTGGCGTCACAAGGTGTCAAGAGAGATAACAAAGGTGGTGTGGCCCTTGGGCCATCGAAAATGCCCTCATGCAGCCCTCAGGGTGGTTTGAGTTTAAGACCCCTGCTCTAACCGATTTCAAGATATACTCGGATATAAATATCCATCCGGTGTAAAACGGGCGGCTCACTGAGAAAAGTATATACCTAGTTACAACGCCCGGAGCTAGTCAGCTATTAACTGAAATATCGACTTTCATTAAAAAGAATCATGCAAAGAGAATACATTTAATCATTATGTATGGGCAATATGAACTGAAGATTCATTATATAAATTCTTCGAAGATAACACTCATAATGCTAGTACTTTTCAAAAACAATATTTCTTACTGGATAAACAAAGAAAGGAATAATTGTTAATATAAAATTGTATTAGTGGTACCAGAACAGAGCAATCTTGACATTATTTTTATTGGAGCACCATTTAAAACTAACATAACTACCGTTAAACATTTCAGATTTTAGAAAGAATGAGAGAAATAACTTGTTACATGCAAAAATTGAGAAAAAATAACAGAGAAGCCCATTTTGTGCGACAGAAACCATCATGTTTTCAGAAACGAGGAAAATAAAACTTTTCAGAAAAAATGCACAAAGATTCCACGAGACATCACACAATACGAATAAACAAGAAGCACGTGGCTCTAATGTAGAATACAAAAACGATCCAGTGAATACGTTTAAAGAATTTGCTGTGATGATAATAAAATGAATGCGGTCCTCTCAAAATGAGCGCAAGATCAGTTATGGGGGTTATTATATTCTATATCGTTCAAGGTTACGACTGTCCATTTTCATATGGGGTTAAACAATACCCCAACACAGTCTTGGATGCATAATGCCGATAAAAAATTATATTTCAAAAAATGTACGGATAAAGAAAATTGCAAAAACTGTAGAAAGATAAGCCCTTTCAAAAAAAGCATGTAGTCCTACAAGATAAAACATAAAATCTACAGTTGTCAAAAATCATTAAAGCTATATACAATAAAAGATGAAGATAAAATATATCAAACTTTTTACATATAACGCATTCTTTCAAAAGTCCATGAATTTTCTTTTGGGACATCAAAATGTTTTTTAATTTTGGGTTCACATCAACCTACTTCTCTTTCATCGAGATGAAACCGATACACTCAACAAGCATGTATTCTATAGTCAGTAGTCACTGGCAAGGGACACACTAGACAAGAATGTATTCTACAGTCAGTTGCCACTGGCAATGGATACACTCGACAAGAATGTATTCTACAGTCAAGTAACTACTGGCAAGGGACACACTCAACAAGAATGTATTATATAGTCAGTGGACACTGGCAAGGTATTCCCTGTAGCAGCATGAAACTGGCTTGGAATGGATCTATCGAAGACACATGCCAAAAGTTCGGGAATTAGATGTTTATTTATGATGCAGATTAGTAGTAAATGAATCACTGAGACCCTAGTTTACAACTTAAATTCCACTCTTCCACAAACAAAACTGAAAATTCTTCTTTACACATGCACACAAAGTTCATCAACAGATACTGAAAATGGTATCGTTCGTGAACGTGCAGTAAGTGAACAGAAATCGCAATTTCGAAATCGCCAAGACTAAAATCATTAACCGAGGAAACGGTGTACGCGGCAAGAAAACACAATCTACATTTTATGTTAATATATAATATAAACAGTATTTCCGTGCACGCAATTCCGTGACATCCATTCTGGTCGAGGTTCGCCATGCAGAAGGTATGCACGGGTCATGGGTCACCTATGGTGTCACATTTTGACAGGTTTGTAGAACATGCCGATTTAAAACAAAACATAATTCTAGTCAGTACTTGGAATACTTCCAAATATAAATGGATGTCTGCAGGGCAATACCCTTCATCTGAAAATAGGCAGCCTTAATAATAGTATCAATTACTGGTTGCAGAAGTTTAAAAGCTTACGTAACCAGATGATATGAGACAACCAGAGAAGAATAACATGTATAATCTTGCCATCTTTCAACTAAATGTCGAAATATTGCACTTGTGTATAAAATAAGTCTAGCCCTTGCCTTGACATCCATCCATAAGACATCGAGCATATTAAGCACAACACAGTTAACACGTGCTATGTATTGGAAGGAAACTGCTACCAGCTCTTTAGCGATACGACTCCTAAAACAGTTTTCTCGCTTCCATCATCAAAGAAGAATGGCAAACATTTTCAGATAGGGGGAGGGTATATACCAATTAGTCATAAACATAACACACTATATAAATATATTGTAAAGCTATAAAATATGGTGGAGGCTCCTGCTAAAGAAAGGGACATCTACCCAGGAAGGAGACACCTACTCCGGAAAGAAACATCTACACAGGGGACGTCTACTCATGAAAGGTACATCCACTCAGGAAAGAAACATCTACCCAGGAAGGAGACATCTATTCAGGAAAGGAAGATCTATGCAGGTAGGATAAAGAGAACGTCATTACGAAAGCTTTTTAACCAAGAGGGAGCAGAATATAGGTGGTGGAGAACATAAGGGGTCAAAAGTAATAATAATAATAATAATAATAATAATAATAATAATAATAATAATAATAATAATAAGTTTGAAGCAGACATCTAAAATGTCACACGTGGTTAGGTTAAGATCTGTGGTAGATACCTTATGAGAGGGCTGACTAAGCAAATACAATCGGTCTGAAACAAACATAATATGGCACATTCGGTGAGACAGAAACTGTGATCAATTCCCTAAAAGATGACTGACTAAGCAAAATAAGTATTGAAATTCACAATACTAATGATCATGCCATAGAAGGACGAGCAATCATAAAATGAAAGGATACAAAAGTAGATTGACCAATATTTTATTCGGCATTAAGAAGTGCATTTATAATTTATGAAGGCATAACACATTTGCAGCACATGAGAGATATGTGTCTTATTGAAAGAATGCAATGTAAGCTTTCGATTAAAGAAGTTTCTGCGAAAGAGATCTCATACGGACGTGCCTACTTCGTGTTGTATTCTTAGAACATTTTGTAAATATACCACCAAAACGTTGAAACTTTTCCATGAGTTGTTTTGACTGAAGTCATTTGCAGCAATGACAACATTGGTAAGCAATGGCAGTAATGAGTAGGTCAAGCCGGAAATGTATAACACGCTGATGTTTTTACCACTCAGCTTCAAGCTTGTTATCATAAATCATTCCACACTTCTCCGTAACAAATATACACTCAGTTTATAAAAATAACCTATTTTCTCTTCCAGTGTTTCTGACTCTACACTTAAGATGATAGAGTTATACATATGTACATAGACATTTAGACAGACAGAATCATCATGGAAAGAAAGAAAGATTAATGTTTTCCTCGTGGGACAATAAAGAACACATACAAAGACACACACACACACACACAAGAATTCAGGAAAAGTCACTTGAAAAGAAGTTATGGTCAAAACGTCACCAAAAAAGTCAAAAAGGTAACGATATAAACGCACAGGAAACAAGTCACATTTATTAACTATACAATTGTACTGATTTTTCTTTAATATAAGTTAAGTCAAAATGAAGTTCACTTCAATAATTAAGTAAGACAACTATGACAAAATTTGTTTTGCAAACTTTAAAAATAAATTGAAAAACTTGCTAAGTGCTTGAATTGGTATGACAGATTATAATAAAAACAAATAATAAATTATTTTTTATTGAATAACTAAAGAGGCAGTTGCTGGGTCCGCTATATCTCATTTGTCTATCATCTACTATGATAATGAAAACAAGAACGGATGAAAATCCGTAATGGCTGACATACCAGTCTTCTGCACTAGCAGCACCCCATACGCTCCAAGACATTGAACTACGGGTTTTTAGTTTTGGTTTTGTCAGGTTAACACTATTTTTCAGTACATGATAGGTAGTACATGGCGGTCAGTATATTTGGTGCAGGAACAACAGCTGATCCACGGGAAGCTACTGGCAAGATTTCTCGCACACCCACTTCAGAACAAAAGCCAGTGCTCCTATCAAGAGCTACTACAGTCAACTAAAAACCGATGCAGTGACCCAAATCTTCAAATGAATGTTCAGACCGTGGTAACAGATTTTGAAGCTGCAGCGCGTTAAGTATGGTTTCACCGCTCCGGTGGCCTCAGTGGTTAGAGCTTCCGCCTTGGATGTGGGAGGCCCCAGGTTCGAACCACAACCGAGTCATACCAAAGATTTATAAAAATGGTACTAACAGCTGCCTCGCTTGGCGCTCAGCATTAAGAGGTTAGTGTTCGGACTGGTCGAACTGGTGTCAGGGTAATATGACTAGGTGGGACATGATGCCACATGTCTGCGGCATGATGTTCCAGTGCCAGACATCACTATAAACTGCTACACTGCAGACATCGTAGTGATATATTTACATACATACATACATACATTCCCCCTCCCTGACTGTACATACATGCATGCATGGATACATACATACATACATGCATACATACATACATACATACATACATACATACATACATACATACATACATACATACTGTGTATCATTTCATTTTATTTTACTGTATTTTATACCGTAATTGGCTTTGATGATGGGAAATAGTTTTTGTTGCTTGCTTGGTTTTGTTTCTCTATCCGATGTGTGTTATATTGCTCGATGGCGCTCTTCTATTGCTTTAAAATGACGCCATAACCTTGGGAATCTCATTTTATTGCCATTAGACGTGACCAAAAATTACGCCATAACCTTGGGAATCTCATTTTATTGCCATTAGACGTGACCAAAAATGACGCCATAACCTTGGGAATCTCATTTTATTGCCATTAGACGTGACCAAAAATGACGCCATAACCTTGGGAATCTCATTTTATTGCCATTAGACGTGGCCAAAAATGACGCCATAACCTTGGGAATCTCATTTTATTGCCATTAGACGTGACCAAACACAGTGACATACTTGTATTCTATTCAAGAACACTTTATTCTGAATAGAATAAAGTAGAAGTTTTATTTTTTTGAAGCCCGAGATAGATACACTAATATATTTATATTGGATCTACATACAACATGTAATATACAAATTATCACGACCCTGAGCAATGGGAAAACTGTTCAGCAATGCTTGTAATTTTAAGAACTTGCATACAGTTTTTGTACTTACAGCAATGACTTATGTCTTTACAGTGTAAGCTTTCAGATCCGAAAAACATGTATTAAATTTTGTGACTATGTTTAATCTTAAATTTGTATGCTACTTGAATAAAATAAATTAAAATAAAACTGAATGTGCATCATCTTCAACAAGACAACATGACAAACTTTGATTTATATGGAGACTTCTTGGTTTATAGTAACTACCTCTTTGAGTTGTAAGTCATATAATGTTGATTACTTCACGTTATTATTAGTTATTATATTTTAGGCCGCACATACCAATAAAAAAAATCCAGAAGAAATAGACGACACGGCGATATAATTTCCCATCCTTGATGGAGAACTGTTATTGGATGATTTCTGTAAGCAATTTTTTTCTGTTGATTTATACGTAGTTTTAAAATTGAAGATTTTAAACTTACATTTATAAGAGTAAAGATAATAGATAATAAGGACTATCGACTGTTCGGAATAGTATATATAATCATAACATCTCGGCTAGACAATGTATGTATGTATGTATGTATGTATGTATGTATGTATGTATGTATGTATGTATGCCTCGGAGGATCGATCAGATATTTCAGTGCTTTGTCTTAGCGACATTTATTGGGTGTCGTGAGTTGTCTCCCTTAGTAAGTAATGCCAACTAACCAATAGCGTGTAACAGCGGAGCATTGTAACATGGGCCGAAAATGGTGGAGGCAACTGACTTTTAAAGGATACTTTATAAGTTTAACATTGAAAGTATGACAACGTACCAGTGAGAAGCCATTTCAACCGTATTTGAGGTAAAGGATGTATTTGTATTTGTACCAACACGGACCGGCAGTGGAAAATTGATTATTTACAAGTCCATTCAAAGTTGTGTGATCTCCTTGTTTCGATCATTTAGGAACAATGTTCAGTGTGAACTTGAATTTGATTACATTCGGTGGCCTGTCGCCGCATTTACATGAAATTCACAAACCCAAAGCACTGAAAAATCTGATCGATCTGCTAAGGTGTAGATATGGTTAACATATCGGAACCCTATCTAGCGAAGATGATATCATAGAAACATATGTATTTCCATTTTGTAATAATTGAATATTCCAAACATTACTGCATATGGCTATTTTTCATAAAACGCCAAAGAGGAATTCTCTGCAAATTTTTACTTGCTTGTGGCGAGTATTCATTAGCCCCTGTAAACCTTTCAAATATCCTATTTAAACTTTCACCCATTGCCGATAATATTTTTTCATTCGTTACCTGTAACTTTCAAATCGTCTCTACTAATTTTGTTTTATTTTTGTCGATATTTTTGCAGTCGTTTCATGTGTTGATTGAGCAAGAAACGAACAGATGCCCTACGTGAAGGAAATATTAAAAACACAGGAATAAAAGTTGTAAATGTCATCTACAAAATTCCATCAAGATATTTTTTAGCTTCAATGGATCCATATTTATACACAGCAAATAAATCGATCTTCAACAAATATTTATGTATCACTCACACATGATATGTTACGAAAGGCGAATAAAATATTGCAAGGTGCTGAAGACAAACTGTGAACGAAATGTTGCCTTGGATGGAATATAACAGTAAGTCTCAAATGCTAACTAAGAATGAAAAAACTTAAACAATCAGTTCTATAAGACCAAATAAAAGTTTATAATGACATATGTGCAAATCTCACCTAGAAATAAAATAAAAATTCTAGAGATTAATTAAAAGTTATCTGCAATAAATAAATATTCTAAAACCAAAGTTGCCAAAAAATGTACATATTGCTACGTGTCTAGGCTCGTACAAAAGTAACAAGAAAAGAGTGAAGACAACAAGCTTTGTAAAATTTAACAGATAATTTACTTCCCTACAAAACCAAAGTAAAAATGAGAAAAAGAACTTACGGTTTTAGAATCAAATCCAAAAATAATCCAAGAATTAAAAAAATAGAAGTCCTAAATGAATCTGTGTTCGAGTCCCGATGAAATCAAAATGGAGGGCGATGACTTATGTCGTGACCTTCAAAGTGTTGCCGTGTCAACATTTCCTTGTTGAATCACAGAAAATAATATTCCGGTTTAGAATTTCTGAATAAATTTCGATAAATTTCCTTGTCCAAGAATTTCTGTATGAGCACTAGTATTTTCCAAGGAAACAAGCAATAATTCCATAAAATAAAAATTCAACTCAAATTGGTCACAACAAGACACCTTTAAGTGTCGAAGATTTAAAGCCCAGCTCGCTGGTTCTTCTCAAGAAAACGGTTATACAGTAAGTTAAGACGCAAAACAGATTCCCGTATGAGGGTCATGTGGTCACCTTCTAGAACAACGTAGAATATTTTTTACATGCTAATTATCACGTTCTCTAGGTACGGCCTTCATTCCACTGAATGAATCTTACTCTTAGAATGAATAAATAAAAATAAAAAAATTGTTTACTAGAACTCTATCAGATTTCTGAATCAAGGTCAGAAAATAGGTACAATATTTCAACTATTGGTTGTTTATCAGGTCAAACAGAACTGAACTGAATTTCTAAAAAAAAAATAAAAAATCCAGTAGACAAAGTTATCATTACTATAACATGTAATGGAATAAAATAAAATTTAAAAAAAATTTAAAACTAACAAACAATAATTAAATAACATATACATAACAATATGCCCATTTTCCCTAGCATGTTCATACGTCAAGACTACATATCGAGTATTTTTTAACTGTACACATTAGTTTTCAATTCGTTCATGTATATTTTTATTTTACTCTAGAGTTGCTGACTGTCGCCCTTTATTGACTACATGCTCATGATAAGTTACCAGTAAAACCATGTAATACTCCTTTAGGAATTATGAATTAGACAGAAAAATACAGCTTTCATATGAGGACTTTATTCGTTCGTCTCAACCATTTTGGCGAGTATGTTTTGTTAATACAAACACATCACATAGTAAAGTGGGGAAAATCATATGCGTCAGATACGTTGATGGACGCCAATAAATCTGTGTGCACAAAGAAATTGTATTCATATGGTGTAAGGGAGAGATAATAATAATAATAATAATAATAATAATAATAATAATTATTATTATTATTATTATTATTATTATTATTATTATTATTATTATTATTATTAAATAGCTTCTTCATAAATTGTCGGTAATTACTGTATTCTGCTATTTTCACCGTACCATTTAATAATGCGGAAGATATATAAAGATGGTTCAAAAGGTTTTTATTATCTCTACTGTCCATAGACCAGAAGAAGTTATGGTTTGGTCTGTTTTCCGTCGACTGTCGTTCGGCGTCCGTCCGTCCGTTAGCACAAGTTTGTTATCGCCGCTCCTTCTAAACTACGTAGAGAATTTGCCGTGAAACCTACCATACACGTTCATCCCATGGTCTACATGATTCTAAATGAAAATGGTGCTGGCCGCACATGCTATATGGCCCCTACAATGATCATATTGAAAATCTTGTTATCGCTACTTCTCCTGAAAGGATCGTCCTATCAAAATGGCGTTTTCACTAAAAGGTTTCTTAAGATGTCTGATCAAGCTTGAGAACAGAGAAAGTCCATTTGCATTTGATTGATTGCATATAGTTAGTATGAGACTACTTTTATATGATATCCACACCGGAAATGAAAATAGTTTATATTTTTAGGAAACTAATTGCTTGAAAAGAATTGTATTTTCACAATCAATGTATGTCGCCTTTAGAGACTGCCACTGACAGTTCAAAGTCGGTTCGTATTTGCAATGGCTACATGTACAACACATCAGAAACAATGGAGTTAAGTGTTTCACTGTTTTACATAACACTAACTGTTTACTGACTTATCAGACATTACTGATATTTAACCTAAAATAGGAATGAATGTATTTTTCAGACATGTTAACATTTGGAGAAATTTATTATTAATGTTTAAGTACTTTGGCAATTTATTCCTTTTTCTTGAAATTGGATACTCCCACTGAATGGATTTTATATCATGGGTTTCTTTGAGCCAGTTTGAGTACTTTTATATTGCTTTGTAGCAAATAATTACGAAATGCACAAGAATCGTTATTATACAGGTCCACCATGATCAGTTCTTATAAGGCAGTAATTCTTGTCATGAAGAAAACCAAAGAATATCATGGTTTTTCACCTGCCATTTCAAGGACCTTGAATAGCTTATATGATTGACTGATCAACGGTCTAACATTATTTCAACTAAAAATATACAGCGTGTTTCATTGTTGCTTGGCTTTACTAACAAATCTACTCAGGAGCAAGTTAAAGTTCTTGTGCGTTTTAGGGGCGGAGGGTCTGTTATCGATAGTGGTATGTTGTTGTTCCGGTCTGTAACATTTATTTCGTGTGCATTTAGGCAGTTTCAGCAAAAATGAACCACTTGAAATTGTGAAGAACAGTTCATCAGATGAAAAGGTGTCAAAGTTCTCTATCTACACCTAGCACTGCAGAGATGATCACTTTAGCAAGAGCTAGTTCCGACTGGACTTAAGATGCCCTTGTACTAATAACGTAGACACATTACCACTTGTAATCAACTTTGTATTCTATTTCGGAGACTGTAACGTGGCGAATTTTGAAGACTTATTGAAACTTAAGGTTGAATAAATTGTGCTTTGAAGTTATCATAGTCAAGCCAGAAAGGTCTTGAGAAAGTTCATTGATATTTCACTTATTTCATCTCTGAAACATAAAAGGGTCGACGTTTAAGCTTCAGCAGAATTGACCGAGCCATCCTAACGGTATAGTGACACAGAGTACATAGAATTACCGACCGTATCGGTTGGAAGAGGACTTTATGTCAAATAATTGATCTTCAAAGGAAAGCTAATTGCAGCATATTTTATGCCGGTGAAATCTGATGAAAGACATGATTATTTGGGGAGAATTTTAGGAACAGTTACTTCCGATTGGTCAGTAAAAATTAAGGCGTACACTTTGGGAGATTGTGAATTTAAGAGTACCCAACTTGCTCAGAATTCTTTAGTTCGACTCTTGCCTTGTGAGAAGACAAAAGGTCCAACTCCTTGGGAAATTTGAGAATAATGTTTTCCCTCGTAGAAAGGCCAGATAGCTGTCTTAAAAAGGAAGACAGGTTATAGTACTAGGACGCACGGTTTGTGTGGAAAGAAACAGCATGAAGGAAACAGTTTTATACCCTCGAGAAGGAACGAAAAGAAAGGAAAACCCGGTGAGTCAGAGGGAAATCCGCATCTAAGAGAGGTCGAAATAATCAGGGGTCAGAAAGGGGACCGAAGCGCACGCATTAGACGTGGAAAACAAGACAAGAGGAGAGAGACGTCAGATGATGCTGTCAAGCGTGGAATTGTACTCTCTAATTCACAACTCGTAACATAATGTGAATTGAACACCGCGACTAAATTCTATCAATGTAAATCTGTTGGATTGAAAGGTGAAATTTTGGTTATGTATTAACTGATTACATTTATTTTAGTAAATCTGTTGGATTGAAAAGTGAAATTTTGGTTATGTATTAATTGATTAAATTTATTTTTATTTATTGGTAAAGGGGGCTCGTAGTTGTTTATTTCTTTCAATAGCCTTGCTCAGCTATCTGTTAAAGTTCCATCTGTCCGTCCACACTGGGCAATAACACCGTGGGAGGTCATTCCCTAGTTAACGATCGCCAAATCAATTAAGGAGGCTTTAATGTTTTAAAGCCCCCCGTTACAGAGACCAAAGGTTTGCTGCAACATTTCCAAATAGTTCAACAGGTTCAGTAAGTACACACATTAATCGATCACAACTGAAAAGTTACTTGCACAAAGATTTTTTTTGGGTGGGGACATTATTATTGATTTGATGTTTAATAGGAATCATAACAAACGAAAATGACCAGCTAGTTCATTTTATAGAGTTAGTGAATTTCCATCTTGCTGGATGATGATAATCATAATAAAGTCGGGGGGGGGGGGAGTTGTTTTGTTTTTCTTAAGGCGCTGACAGCTCATGTTGAAAGACTTACGAAGGTGTCAGGATGGTCTCTTGGTTTAAAACTTAGAGAAAAAGATATCATCATTAATGCAGACGAGAGACTCGTGGAGTTGAGATCGGCATCAACTCTCCATGTTTGTGTCTAGAGGAGGGAAAACAGGTGGGGTAAAAGATAGGCATAGGGAAGAGGCTGAAGTTCAATTATAGGTCTTCAGATCACAATCATATAATTAAGAATACATTGTTACCCGTAGAAAATTGTTTATCTTAAACCTAACTCATTATATGACGGGCCAAAGTGCGTGAACACTAAACCTAATGGATAGTTGAATGTGATGATGCAAATATACAAAATACAGCGAACTAAAAACACATAAAAAATGACAAAAAAATATATGCATAAATAATTATCGCCATCTTAAAAATCGGGCATTTCCGAAAAGGCAGGGGAATTATACACACCCTAATGAGATATGCCTTTGGTTAAATACTAAATACAACAGTTTGGTTTGAATTTTTACAATGGTCAGTGTACGAATGCCATTCCAGTCTTTAACTGTTGTTATTGTTATTGTTATTATTATTATTATTATCCAGAGAGGAACAAGTGTATTAGGAGACTGAATACGTGCTGGATTCGATACGAATATGGATTTAGAAGTAACCAATGCATCTACTCTTTCAGAAATGTATGTCCCTCTCTCGCTTTCCCTCATGGAATAGCATTATCAGTCTTTGTTCCAGATAGACTTTGCTCATTAATATAAGTGTATCTGTATTATATGAAATTACAATAAAGTTTCTTGTTCATCTGCCATACAATCGAAAATAATCCATCTGAATAAATTGGTTTTGTTCAAATTTAGGGAGGATGTATCTGAATCAATAGCCGTTTTGCAGTGCTATCAGCAGTTTTCTTGCAAGGTCATCCACCGAACGTGCAAACAGAGAAAGATATGGTGAAACATCTGCGATTTTTATCAACAGACACACCCTGTTTACCGACAGTACGGAGGAAATTCAGTTCCAAGAAAACATTAGGCTTGACCCAAAGGGTTAACTTCCATGTGGAATGTGCTCTTCAGGTCCTAGGAAAGAGTAGTTCTTTGCTCTCGAAGAGAGCTTAAGGCGGATGCTCACCCACCAAAGTCAACAAATAGTGATTAAAGGTGAAGACGAATACATAACACGTCAACATTATTTCTATGTCGGAGTGTTGATTGGAAATTATACATTTATAAACAAAATAAGGAATCGTTTACGTGTATCTTACTGCCTCAAGAAAAATAATTTCGAAATAAAAATGATTTCAAGTTAAACCTGTTTTAGAAATCGCTGCCTTAACTACACGACATATTAGTATTCAGCAGTTACGTAGTTTTGTGACCTAATGACTATCAACTGTTTGTTGCACATATTTAAAGTCGTCTTCGTACAAAAAGATAGCACCCGGCGGGTACTGGAAGAAAATGCTTATTGCCATTTTGTGCGATACTTGAGAGAAGTCTATGGTACGGCTGAGTTGTGGGATACATTTTTGACATCTAAGGATACTTTAATAACGGAATAAATCTTTTCACGCTACATCTATTCACAACTGACTTCACCGTAACCGCGTGTGTGTGCCGTAACCAAATTTGTCAAGAACACAACAATAGTTTTCGAGAGAATGTTTTATCTACATGGCGCATTATTGAGATGATTTACCGTTCTCCGCTACGATAGCGCAACAAACGTTCCGTTGTACTCATATTGGTTCTCTTCTTGGTAACGCATATTTTCCCTACTTCTGATTCACGAAATATCTGTTTGTTAAAGTGTCTTATTTTTTATAACGTTCTTGAATATTTCCAAGCAGAACTTTGCTTCTTGTTAACTATTTGTATAACGTTTTGACTGTCTAACATGTAATATGCTGTTTTATAATTCACCCACTTTAAATTACTGGGGAACAAATTAAAATAACACGGAAAATGCTGAATACGAACTCCAGGCTTTCTTATTCTATATCCAAATAATTGATCTCATAATTTAAACATGTTTCATAAAACTATTTCATTTAGGTGTTCCCGTGTCTCATATAATTATATTCATTCTTTCCCTGATTGTAATTCAGTTCTTTACGACAGCCAATAATAGCCAACATAATTACAACACCAAGTGAACATAAATTTGCACATTTACACATTTGCTTACATGTTGCAATGCCGTTCTACAAATAAAAGATACGAAAAAATTGTACATGTCCACATTCACTTAGAAGTGGTATATGTACAAAGTTTTGTTTCTTGCAGTTGTAGATTGTCGTCCATTATCGACAACATAACCATAAGAAGTAAACCATTGAACTGGCAGTAAAATCTTATGTCCGAGATGATTTGTCTGTTTAAAAGTAAATCCCGATGTTCAGAAATCAAAACATTTTGTTTCCTATACATTAAACTGAATGAGGTGCTGTTAAAGAGGAATTCAAATGTAAGAAGCAGTGAACCTAGGCCTAAAATCCTGTCAATCGAACGCTCAACTACATAATTCACGTTGTGTGTAAAGGGCTTAATCAACAAGCAGGATCATTATATGCGCGGAGACGTGTAAACTTTGCACTGATTATTATAAACTCGCGTAATGTGGAGGCCTCGATCTTATTTCAGTGGGTAATCAATAAGTTTTGGCGCCACTGTCGCACAAACATTATTAAGGTTAATGTCATTTAATAATTAAACCTACTCTGTTACCTGTCTAACTTGGGATGTCCTTTAAATTTTTTTAATGGCATATGGGTGAAAAATGTAATTTTGAAATATTTACATTTATTACAATGTGCATGAAACTGTTTGATCAGGCTATATTTGGTACATGAATCTGTAAGCATGGCTGAGAGCATCATACTGAAGATGGTTGGGGATTGCACACAGGCTTGCTTGTCTCCATTGGTGACTGGAACAGTTTAGATGACTCGTCGTCGTCCACGACACGAGCAAGCATGCCATTGTGGACTTGACAAACAGTCACTATGAATTTCTCTGGGTAACTAAATTTTGCCATGATCTTCCAATAGCGTCACGGCTATTGTCAGGTCGATGAATGTCGTGTACAGCTTGGAGTTCAGTTCCTGACATTTTTACTGGAGTTGACGAGCTGCAAACACTGATGGATTTCGTGGCCGTGACACTTGGATCGACATCAGATACTGGACTGACAGCAAGTTCATTAATCTGAGCAGACTGCAGGCAAAGACAAATTTACAAGAAGTGAATGTTAACTATCTCCTACTTGCTGGCTACTATTCCCTGAATGCCATGACATGCAACACAGTATGGACAATTTCTCTTCAGCTTGTGACAACTTCGGTCTCACAGACAGTATCAAGAAGACAGGGGTGATGCACCAACCTCCACCAGGAATGCCTTACGTAGAGCCTACTATCACAATAAATGACCAAACCCTCGTGGCGTTGAATCCGTTCACCTGTCTCGACAGCACACTGCCACGTGCAGTCCACATCGATGATGAAACCAACGCCATAATTGCTAAAGCAAGTGTTGCCTTTGGCAGGCTATGTGCAAATTTGTGAGAGCGTAAAAGTGTTAGTATACAAAAAAAGTAAGTTCTACAAAGCCATTGGGTTGCCAACGCTGCTTTATCATTGACATACAGACGCCATGCCAAGAAGCTGGACCATTTTCAAATAGGGTGAATGCGGAAGCTGACAAGGAGAAGACACTGAGGTTCTCAGATTGGCAAGAATTCCAAACATCCACACTCTGCTCATGACAACTGAATTGGGATGTCAGACAAGTGAAAATCACAGATGTTCTGCGGCGAGATGAAGAAGGGAAAGCGATCTCAGGGTGGTCAGAAGAAACGTTTCGGAGATCCCCTTAAGTCACTCTTGAAACACTTCAACATTGACTATGAATCTTGGGAAGATCTCACACAGGATCTCTTCACCGGGAGGGATCTCATCCATATTAGGGCTACAGGCGTTGAACAGATGAGAATCGCAAAGGCAGTGCAGATGCGCGAGCAGCGTAAATCTCAGACTTCCAGTCACCAAACCTATCTTGCAGCCTAATTCATAAAGGAGACTATCGGAGTGTCTCCCTTGGACTTCAGTATCCAATAATATACACTATTAGTTACAAATCTTCTTCGTTAAAAATTAAACATTGCTTCTGTATTCTTTATATGTTTATAATTTACTTCATTTGAAAGACAAATCCTGAACAAAAACTAATGGCAGAATAAATGACATGAATGACATGTAAATAATAAATCTCACAAGTTAATTTGAATGTGTATGGTTTATAATTTTAATAGTACCTCGATGGTGTCAAATATGTAACGTCAAAACAAGACCATTATGCGTAATAGAAGTGTATGACCTTGATAATAGTCATACACCATGAATCAGTCTGTTAAGAACATTGAAACTACAAATGCCCAACGAGTTTATGCCAATGTGTTATACATTGTTACGCACATTCTAGCCATGTTAGTAAATAGACCTTTGCATTAATAATGACAGTTTGAAATATTGTGTTGTAGTAATACCTTGCGAATATTATGTCTTTTGCGAACATCATTACTTACTTTCATATTTCTTTCATTTCAGCTGGAAGACGGGGGCAGGTCACGATAGATATAATTCTCACTTCTTGGATGCAGCATGAACCCAACCATCCAATTTGCCGAAGCGATATTTCCACCCGCGAGAACATGTATTATTTAACTAATACTGCCTGTTGAAATCATTGATTACGAAACATTAGTAACGGCATTCCTGAATGACTTCTTCAGGCTTGAGTAGGAGAGTAGTATGATGTATTCGTTATACTTTACTCACCTTATTGTATCAATCGGAATCCCTTCGGGGATTTCTGTGATACAAGAATATGCCTTGGATGAATGGCGGCACAATAATTTACTGAAAAATCATATATTCTGTTCGCTGGAAAGTTCTCGGCAAAAGAACAACAACAATAAGACAAATAAACAACACTCTATTCGAACCACTTCAACTATTTTCTACGATTCGATTGCCTGTAGAATGAAAAAAAGTTCCTTGCATTCGGAACTTCTCTATAAATCCTTGTTTCCTTATTAACATAGGTTGTCAGAATGGAACTGTCGGCATACGTTCAAAGTATGATTCGTTGGACAGACCTCGAATATTGGAATGTGTATTGTATCTACCCCAGCTCAGAATCTTTGGTATCGTGTCCGGTCTTGTGCGTTACAGGGGGACTGGAGGTGGGGGGGGGGCTTAATTTTTGGCGATCTTTTAAAGTAATCGGTGCATAGTTGTCAACTGCATAAGAATATCAAAGGCTAGACAGTTTTGTGTAACGTAAGACGTAGTAAAAAAAATGCTTCTTTTTCAAAGAAATGCGTACTGGTTTTTCGTACCATTGCACGTTATCGATTTTCTTATTCACATATTACAGTTTAAGTTTAATTCAATCTTTCACGTGCTTGTAATAAATACATGCAGTTTATTTTCATGACGTTTGTTGAGGGTCATTTTCTCTTTCATTCATTTTTAAATACCTGATTCGAGATGTAGGTGTACGGTTTTGTTAGCTCAGAGTTGTTGTTTGTGCACGGCTTGTACAACTTCTGTGTCCGGTCATCTTCGCTACAAAAGGTTCCGTTTTGTTAACTCTATCTTCACCTTGGCGGATCGAACAGATATCTATGTGATTCGGGTCTGTGAATTTCATTGGATGCAACAGCAAGCCACAGCATCCAATCAAAACAAAGTTGTTCAAATTTGAACAATATTCCTACATGATCGAGACAAGGGAGGTACACGACTGGAATGGCCTCGTGTAATGGCTTCTCTCTGGTACGTAGTCATTCTTTCCATGTTAAACTTGCAAAGTATCCTTTTGAAGTCAGTCGCTTCTGCCATTTTCGGCCTATGTACAATGCACCGCTTTTACACACTATTGGTTTGTTATCATTAAATGCTAAGGGTGGTAACTCATGAAATCATCCAATAGATCTCTCGGGAGAAAGTACTGAAATAGCTGATCGATCCGCCAAGATGTAAATGGGGTTAACACATCTGAACATTGGCTAGCGAAGATTGTGTCCGGTTTGGTATACAGCAATTTTACTATATAACATAATTCTAAGTAACGTAAACAGTGACTGGAAAGATAGCAAGTTCACGAGGTTTGGACAGGAAAGACAGGTTCACTTTGGATCATAGTAATTGCATAATTTGTGTATTTGTATTTATTGATTCAATAGCTGAAACGTTTTTGTTAATACCAACTGTTTCACATATTCCAAACCCATTGATCTATCAACATAAAGTGCATTCAGTATACTAAATTAAAAGCTATCCCAAATTTATCTTATGTTACCATGACTATTTTGCAGTTTAGTCTATTCGAGATAAATGAACCTTACCGTAGCTGATCTTTTTGAAACGGATCCATAATTTTAATAAAGAAATACGTCAAGGATGTCGTACTAAATGTCATGACGTTAACGTTATATTGAAGGGAATTGATTACGTTTTAAATAAATGTATTACATACGCACACACGATTGAATATAACCATAAAATTAGTCAAACAAAACCGTGCATGTTAGAACCGAAAAACCAGTGCATACTTATAAGAAAACATAATCATTTTACGATATCTTACGTGACATAAAACTGTTCAGCCTTAGAAACGCCAGTACAATTGTCATGCTAATTTTAATACTTCGAAAACTATATATTGTACCAGCTCAATTTTCTGTTTACTTTCAGCTCTATACCAGGTCAAGAACAACACCGATAGCGGAAAGTTTATGTGCCGTTCAAATATGGAAAAACCTGTTAATTCAACAGAAGTCAGAAATATGCTCATGACATACACTATCCGGAAGTTAACCAACGAGCTTTTACAAAGTCATATTTAACGGAACAAAATGGGTGTGTCAGTTTTCCTACGTTGCACACTGATGATCTCTACCCAGAGGCTCTGACTATAGTGGGTCACATTGTCAATACACTTATGTCCTTAGTTATAACGCCGTTTTCAAGTTTGTTTGTGACACATTTTCTCACAATTAAAGACATGTAGACATTGTTGGACTTGAGAATTTGCTGGATCCATTGTCGGTCTCACTCCCTTTCGAATAAATCTGAACAAAAGAACTTAGAGATTTTCACAGTTGCTGCTTTTGTCTATATATATATATATATATATATATATATATATATACTGCTGCTATACTTATATATATATACATATACATATATATATATATAGAGAGAGAGAGAGAGAGAGAGAGAGAGAGAGAGTTACTTCTAGCGTTTTCTATCCTCGACAAGGATGCTCTTTATGCAGGTACATTATAGTTTTTGTAACGTAGGTCAAAAAGTATAATTTACCTACGCGAAGAGAAAACATGATTAAGCGAAAGCGCTACAAAGAATAAAGCATGGATAAATTCATTACACCTTCTAAAGGAGAGAGAGAGAGAGAGAGAGATTGACTGTGTGGATGCCGAATAGCAGCAAAGAGAGGTGAACAGACCACTTTTTAGGGAGGGTCCGTTCGCAAAAATAAAGGTTCCTACAAAGGCTGAATACAAGGTCAATAACGCTAAACCGAAGCCTCTAACCGACCTAGATTCCATCTAATTTTGTTAGCTCATTTTTTTACTTTATCGTTGACGCAATTTTCATTTTTTTTTTTTCGAGTAAGTTTACTCGCCGCCCACTCACTGTTGGTCGTCACCCTCTCAGCTGCTGTAATTAAATCATTATTATGTCAATAATGGAATCTCACACATCTAAACTAGCTCGACAGCGACTAGAGGAAATTAAGAAATATCTACCCGTCCGCGATTCTGTCAAGCAGCAACTACAAGCGCGTCAAGAATCCCAAGTGGAATTTGCAGAAGGTGCAGAACAGTTATTTAAACCAATTATCGAACCAACGAAGAAAATTGTTACAGCAACTGAGGCAGCACAAAAAGCTCTTGAGACGTTACCTGTTGATATTGCTGGCCGTCTTCAAGCAACTCGACCACCACCCACCCACTCCCGGCAACCTCCTCAGCCACTACCTGAAGTTCAACCACAACCTAAACCAGTAAACACCAAAACCAAGATAATAGATAAATTTACGCCGGAGGGTATTGCCGCCATCAAAGACCCAGATCAAATAATTAATATTGCCGCGTATAGATATTATCAGCGAGATAAATATGTAAAACCTGAATATGTTAATACTCTGAAATCTGGCGATAGGGTCAGGGATGCAGATCACATTGCTACTGATACTCCGCAGATCAAATCTGACGAAGATGTTAATCGGCTTGAAATTTTTAACAAGGTAGTACACGAGCATACAAAACAAATGAAACAAGCAAGAATAAAGAAAGAAGAAGAAATGAATCAGCAACTTGAAAAAGCAAGAAAAAAACGAGAACAAAGACAACGAGAACTAGAACAAGAACGACAAGAACGAAAACAACGAGAACAAGAACGAAAACAACGAGAACAAGAAGGAATGCAACAGACAAGACATGGTTTCCAATTACTACGAGAACATTTAGAAGAATGAAAACAAAAACAAGAACAAATACAGAAATGAAAGCAACAAAAAAACAACTAGTCCAATAACAAATGAGGAGAAAGAATACAAAGACGCTCCAGACGCAACTGGAAGTGGTATCGCTACTCACCGACGTGATCTCGTTGCTTGCCCGGACAACGTTGTCGCCGACGTGGACAGACTAGAAATTCTCATCGGGGGTAAACGCGCCGGCAATAATTCCCCAGAAATCATCGCAAGTTGTCAGCGATTATTTACAGGCGGTATCATAGATATTAATGTTTACCGGGCTCTCATCAATGAAATCGTCGATGATTATTACCACGGTGATTAAACAGTTAGATGCAATGACTAAAATAAGATGATTATACATAATGCTCAGCGTGGAACGATCATGGTCAGAGTGATAAATTCGCGATTACCAGTATACAAAGCAATCTACGGTGATGGACTCGGTGATGTTGTTTAGGGTCTATTCAGAAGGTTAGCACCAAAAGCAATACCGATTGCAAAGCAAAAGGGGATGAAAGCTATTGACGTTGTTCGTGAAAAAGGTATTAGTGCTGCTGGTGATGTTGCCGGTAAAGCATTTTCAGCAATCAAGGAAAGGTTAACAAGATTGATACGACGAAAACCGCAATCAGTAAAATTACCCAGCACTGAGGCTATGCTTGTAATTGTTAGTAAAATAATAAATCAAGCTGCAAATAAAAAATTAACAGAGTTGGCTGGTGCAAAAAAGAAAAAAAAAATATAACTGCAAGCTTGATAGCAGGGAGCGGTCTTCGTGTTAAACAAAATAAATAATAATAAAGATGTTCAAGAGTGTATCTGATCCCGCATTCGACATGGACGCACCAGTACTCAAAGATGAGTCTGTGAGCGTTTATCAATATTATTCTTATGACGCACGACAGCCAAATCAGCGTGGGCGAATTGAACTGCAAGTTCAGGATACAAGCAGATATTTCTTACCTGCTCAAGCATTTATTGAAGTAGAAGGTGAAATTTTAAAACAGATAATACTGAATATGCCGCTGACGTTATGGTTGGTTTTGATAATAATAGCATCATGGCGTTGTTCGACAGTGCTATGTATATTATGGACGTATATTATGGACGGAACAAATATTGAATCAATTCAGAAAGACGTCGACGTTGCCACAACAATATTGGATCTAGCAAGATACAGCGACGATTATTCAAGATCAGCTGGTCCGTCAATGATGTTTGCCAAGGACACTTCTAACCACCCTGACAATAGACAGCATAATATAAGACGACCAAGAAACTTCGCCGATAACAGCGACGCTGATGTGTGGCCTGTGGTTCATGGTGTTATCCAGATTTCAACTTAGGATTTGTAACACGTCGATCAATGCTGAAAGATAGGAGTAGAAGATTTTCATGTGCAATTCCGTTGTTACATATCTTTGGATGTTGCAGAAATGTCAGAAAGGTCATTTTTGGAGCCAAGCATACAGCTGTACTCGTACGAAAGGCTACCGACGATGATGCAATCTGGCGCCCTATCGGTGATGCTGGTAAGGTAACTCTGACAAAACGTTCATTGTGGATGCCAACAATGACTCCATTACTCGCTGAAGAACAACGGCTACTCTCTTTTATGGAGCAGGTCGGTAAATCAACATTTTCATGGCTGACAACAACTACAGATAGTGTTCAAAGTGACATTAATGGGTTATTCACGTGGCAGATAGCATCACAGCAAGGTGTCTTTGCACCGCGAAATATATTTGTTGCTTTCCAAGATGCTGCACGAGTAAACTCACAAACACATAGTATAACGACATTTGACAAACTTGGTGTTACTGAAGTTTCACTGAGAATACATGGACATCAAGAACCAGCTGAGGATTTATTATTGAATTTTGAGAATAATCATGTAGCACGTGCATATCATCGTTTGATGACATTCATGGGACGTGATCAAAATATTGATTCTGGTTTACAAATATCATAGCTGGATTTTGTAGCGCTGTATCCGATCTATTACTTTTCTCTGGAACACTTGGATTTGTTCAGACAATCTGTCGTTGATATACACTTTCTAGCTCGTGTGACAAGAGGAGCTATTGCTAATTACAGAGCAATCGCTGTTATACTCAGCGATAAGATAATGCTACTTGAAGGTGTTGGTGGACGAATGAGTCATTGATGCCCCAGTCGAAAACATGTAATTAAATCGCTCATAAAATTATAATATCATATCCTCATGTTAG
>JAECUM010006440.1:0-92959 GCA_016617855.1 Megalonaias nervosa | reverse complement strand
ATTGCAAATACATGTATATTCTAAACACCTTATCTTAAACTGTAGAGCAAACAATAAATTCCATGTATGAAACAATGAATAGAACAGAATCAAATCTGTTGGTAACTTTTGTTACCATTTGTTTCATTAGGATTCATAAGCATTCTGCATCAATAACTCAGTTTTGATAACAAAGAAAGAAATGTATTCCAGCAAATTTTTATTCAGCAAAACAAACCAAAACAACCACAAAACCTTATTATACTAAGTTTCTGACAGGGTAATGCAGTTTCTCTGTCTTCTGAACATTCTGTTCAAATCTGGATTTCTCAGATTTCAAAGATGTCAAAACTGAAAACTTGAGGTCTGTTTCAACTCAATCCAGCTAAAAACATATAAAAATGGTTAACCTGATGCAACCTACAGTAAAGATGACAAAATTCCACTAGACTCAATACATTCAGGGTTCTCTCCTGGATTCATAAAATGGAAATCCTGGGACAGAAGTGTCAAATAATCTTCAAGTGAAACACATCTAGGATATTAAAATCCAATTTCAAAAGCTCTGAGTCATGAACAAAATGTTAGTTTGGGAATGACAACACATGTTGCTATCAAGCTTTAGTCTCGAATGATTACCACAGAATGCATTTACTACACAAATAACAAATTCTCTCTTGAGATCACTGTCCTGGAACACATCTCTAAGCATCTGAACGCTTCACTTTATTTGATAGCAGGAATGAAGAAAAATGCCTGGTTGTTCCCTGAAATCATGACAAAACCAAGATCTTCTGAGGAGTAGGTCGCATGACTAATGAATGAAACATCCATACATTAAGGATGTTTCAAACCCAGGTTTCACCTGAGAGAAAGATTTGTACATTCTTGAGATGAAAGCTACCAACAAAGCTTTCATTTTCATAATGTGTACATGTAAAACATTACTGGAATCTGATATCAAATAGGACAAGAAAACATAATAACTGCTTGATTAATGACCATGAATTTAGCTTGCAGTTAAAATGCAATCCAACACTGGTTCCTTTTAAGACTTGTTTGAAAGAACTTGTTATTTGATACAGTAATGAGGACAAAGAATATTTTGTTCACTATTTCCTCCCTAAATTTTAGATTAAAAATAGAAATCTTCAGCATCCCAGTACTTATGCTACCAAGGTAATGATCAAGAAAGATGGAAGCTGTTGAAAGGCTCGACTTACACTGACTTGTGACCAGCACTATCCCTCAAGTAACACAAATATGGTCATGGATCACATTTTTGTGACGACTCTTGTATTCATTCTTTCTTCTATCTTTTGTAAAAAATATTGGTCATAACCATGTGATGTGTTTCTCTGGAAAGACCTGAGAAACTGTCAAGCACTGGTTTATTGTAAACAATTCAACATCAGTGTAACAAATGATGATCAGTGCATGTTCCAAAATGGCTGACTATTATCTCACTATGAAAACAGAGTTAAATTATCATGGTTTTAAAATTGTGTATGACAGAACTATTCATGGCACTAAAAATGGCCCTGATTTTTCAAGACATCATATGAATATACATGTATTATTCATCTATTAACTGACCATTGGCAAAAACTGATGATCAATCATTCAATTTTATCTGATTTCCAACAGTACTATTACTTCCCCCACCCTGTTGTACAACTTTATGAAGGTAATCTACTTTGGCTACTGCTTTTTATTTCTTAACTAATTGTAAAAAGGGACAGAACTGAGGTGCTGTGATTACCAAGCACTGTGGCTTACTTACAATTTTGGCTGCTACTGCAATTTTTTAATGGTAACTTTGTTGAACCAATCTTTCTACATTATGACCATTTTTTTAAAGTGGGAATTTAGATGACCCACTCCCTACTGTAATATGACCCTGGATTTTGTTAAACCTAGACAATTACCTCCATTCTACTTTCTGACCTTGTTTTTGGGGAGTGGAAAATTGGACAAACCACTCCCTTCATCTTTCGCACTATGACCCTGGGTTTTTTATTGGGAAATTACTTGACCATCTCCCTTCTACAATGTGACCCTGGGGATAGCTCAGATCTCTTGCATATAATATTCAAAAACTGTAACTGCAGTGTATTTACATTTTACTTGTCCCCCTCCTAGGTATTAAACCTTTCTTGCAGATGGCTACCACATGGGAAACCTATGTGCCAAGTTTGATGAATTCCAATGCTAGTGTGTGGGGATATCAAAAGCTTTATTTATATTTACAGCAAAAGATACCCTGTAATGTAGAGTTGGTTGTAACTTCATATATCATGACCAGTGAAACTTAAGACTCTTTACAAAAGCTTAATCTACATATTATCTCAGTAGTACAGTTTAGGAAGTGGTCATACGCTGGTGTGTCAGTATTACCTGTCTCTCAGATATAAAAAGGTGAGCACATTATACTTCCTTGATGAATTAGAGATAACTTTCACAATAGGGCAATAGGAAGTAAAAATAACATGTATGCACTTAAACATTTCTCAGTTTGAATTATATTACTTTTATTTCCAAGCCAAAGGGGAAATTTAAGTTTACAAGCCTACTGCATCAAATACATCAAACACAGTACATCAACTGCATTCTAAATTAAGGGACACAGTAAGTTACTGAAATAAGTACCGTATATACTTGCGTATAAGCCGAAAAATTTAGGAAAAAAAAAAAAGCCTTGAAGAAGTGGGGTTGGCTTATCTGCGGGCCAAGGTCTAAGTCTGAAAATTTTAGAGCTTTTCTTCTCAATTACCAGTATTTATTGTTACTGTTAATCACCGAAGATGAGATCACATGCCTAATAATGCCACATGGCTCATGTGATATGTGCTGTCTTGAAGTAAAACAAGTATTTTTTCTAACTTTACTGGTAGGATAAGGAATGAAAAACGCGTATTACCATACTAGATGTCTATTTGACAGATGTCCACCCACCAGAAAATGCAGCCATACCTGTTATTTGAGCCATGGTGGTATGTGTATTTTCCAAAAGAACTGCCATATTAGTAATCTCTCAATGAAGCATTTAACCCTCAACTAATCAGTAATCATTAAACTCTGCGGTACCGTACAAATGCACGCTAGCTTATTTCAGTGTTAATATGAAAAGAAACTACGGTAAATAAAAAGATTTAAGAATTACGATACTGAAGGTATTTATGACACAACCATTTTGGTGTGGACAGTCATGTACATGTACAATAGTCTTACAGCAACCATAGCGAGAGGCTCCATAGGGGTTTGTTGCACACACGCCTAGGAAGGGTAAATAACAGGCAAGTAGCATATATGAGTCAGCGTGATTAATTGTTAAAAATATAATTTGAGGGATTTCTTTGACGGGTGTTTTAGAAGTAAAAGGCAGCAACAGTTTATCTTCTACTGTTGTTTAGTTGTTTGTATAGCAAAGTGGTTTGTTAGTTGTAGAGTGTTGTACAATAACTACCGGTCTGTATAATCTGTGGTAAATGCCTCAGGGATTTTGTAGCACAATGCCACTGAATTTACTAATACATACCGACTCTCAGATGTATTGTTTAATGAGATAAGGTAGTGGACATGGTTTCTGCTCAAAGTTATAACTGTCACAATACTTAAACAATGTCCACGCTGAAAACCAATCATATTATGGTCAACTGAATCACAGAGAAAGTCTGGAACAAGAGATCAGGTGCACTTCTTCAGAAATCTTCAATGCTTGTCTGGGACATGTTTCAAGCACACAAGACAGATGAAGTCAAAAAGGCCGCAAAGAAAATGAAAACGACATTGGCTGTGATACCAGGAGGTTTAACATCAGTGTTACAACCTCTTGATGTCTGCCTTAACAAGCCATTTAAGGACAGGGTATGAAAGATGTGGTCTGAATGGGTTTGTTCAGGTGCAGTGAAGATGACAAAAGGCGGGAATTTCACAAGGCCAGACCTCAACTTGGTCGCCAAGTGGGTCAAAGATGCATGGGGCTCAATTCCATCAGACATGATTGCCAATCATTTCGAAAGTGCTGTATCAGCAATGCCATGGATGGAACTGAGGATGATGCAATATTTGAATCAGACAATGACGAGGAGAATGAGAAGCAGAATGACACACTATCAGATGACACTGATGACAATGACGATGTATACGATGACAGCACGCCCATAAAAGAAGCCGAGTTTTATGAACTGTTTGGCAATTCCGATACCGAGCTAGATTTTGAAGGATTTTGAATGTGATAAAACTTTTATAATTCAGGATTTTAGTATGAGGACGTTATTATTTCAATTATTATTTAACACTGAAGATAAATGGTTTTTATTTCAACATATAAATCAGATTTCTTACTTTCATTTTCATTAAGTTTGAAGATAATATTTATTTTAGTAATGTGATTTGCCTAAATAAATGTACCAGTATTTAGAACTCACATTGTGTATTTTGTGATGCAGTTGTGAACTTATGGGTCGCCTTATGTGCGGTCATGCAATTTTTCCTATTTTTACCTAGTCAAGTTGGGGGGTCAGCTTATATGCGAACGGGCTTATATATGAGTATATACAGTAGGTGTACAAAATAAAGAACCCAAAATCACATTAATTGTTTTAAGGCCCATCCATGAAACTTAAAAAATCAACCTTCTAAGTCAAGTGGTCTTTATATGCAGTTATATACACACTGTATGTAAAAAAAAAAATGTGGGATATTCTGTGTAAGACCTCCATAAAAATCTGGTTACATTATTTAGCAGGCAGTAATTAGATATAGTTTTTGCACGTGTCATGTTCTTTGACATCAAAATATACTGAAGTTTTTCACTTTTTCCACACCAAGGTCAAACAACAAATTTGTTGAAAATAAAAAGCAGAGATGACCAACATCTGGCAACATTCACTGTTAACACTTTAACAACCTCTGCACCTGAGTTGTCTTCTATTTCTGCTTAAGTTTGTGCAACTTTATACCAATGTAGAGAAATCAATAAATAGTAATACTACCTATTTATGAAAACAGAAAAACATCTTGAACAAATTATTGGAAATAACAGAAAATCACACATGCTGCTATAGTTCATTGTTATACAGGGGCTTAATAGTTCATATCAATTTAAATCCATAAGTACAACAGTATATGCATGATCTGTCTCATTCATTATATCAGTTTACGATACCAAGTTGATGGCTATATTGTGAGCAGAGTGGGAACAATTTACTATGTAATGTATGATATTTCTCTTATGAAAAAGTCCAAAAACATTCATTTAGAAAATTTTGTCCAAGATGATTATCCTTCTTCCTTCTCTTCAACAAATTTACTGGGATTATCATGAGTAATATTCCAATTATGAAATCACAACATTTGAAATTGGGAATGAAATCACAAAATATGAATACCTGTAAACTACCTCCTATGATAGTGTGAGCATTAAGCAACAAACAACTTCTAAATTACTTCCCTCAGATAATATCCACCCTGTGACCTCCAAGCATTTTCTTAGGGAATAAGAACTACTCTGTGTAGAACTGCTAGCATTACAATAGGAGACTCAAACTTGCTGCCTGCCTGTTGGTTCTATTAATCATATCTTTTGGTTATGGAGAATGGTTATATTTTCACTGCAAATAATTATTACATCATCTTTAATTAAATTATACTCTGTTATTTAACTGTCACTCTAACAAGGTACGGATCACTCTGCAAAGAATTGATAATAATAATAATAATAATAATAATAATAATAATAACAATGGCTTTATTTATAGCAAGTGATGCAATTAGTTTTTTGGAAGTAATCTACTTTGTGGACCTCTCTTATTAACATGTTTACATGAATTCTCCTAAACACACATCAGGAGAGAGAGAGACTCTTTCTTAGAATTTGCACCCAGTTTATTTCCATACATGTAGATAAGGAAAATAAATTCACTCACTGCATCTGTATGTGACCAATACATATTAATAATTATATATAAGGAAATATGTAAGTCACTCCTATGACCTAGTTATTTAAAACATTATTTATGCGGTACAGTTAGGCAATAGCAATGAAGATGGTATTCACATATAAGGCAGGGGGCTTAGGTACTCCACATACCAGGAAGTTTAGTTTTTTTATACAATTTATCAGAAAATAATTAAATATATTTGTTTTAGTTTCCTTATTCACTTTATATACCATTCCAAATGAGTGAAACAAAGTAGTTTTCCCTTATTCACTTTGGAATACTGTTCCAAAATCAGTGAAACTGAGTAGTTTTCACTTATTCATTTTGGAATACTGTTCCAAACATGTGAAACTGAGTAGCTTTCCCTCATTCACTTTCAAATACTGTTCCAAATATGTGAAACTGAATAATGAAAACAATCTCAAACTGGTCTTTGTTTGGTTTTGTAACAATAAAGTTGTTGGCTGCAGGACTGTGACCAAAATATTGGTGTGTTGCCATACTTCACTCCTATTAAACTCTGCCTGTTTTTCTGTGAATATTTAATACACATAATTAGTAATTAAAGGTACTATATCAAATACGCTTACTGAATGCCACAAGGACTTTCCTTTCTCCATACAAATGTCATATCAAACTTGCCCAAAATTATGAACTAAGATTTTCCTACTGCCTTCATACTCAGAGCACAGCAGTGCTCAAAGAAAATAATTTTTAGACGCAGGCCCTGGGCTGGCAACTTAAATAAACTCACAAGCCCTGACTGAAATTCCATAAGCCTGGACTCCAATTTCCACATGCTCAAATTTCCCTTTTTAATACTGTCACACAATGTTGCAATCGCTACAACTCGAATATAAATGTAATAGGGTTCAAAGGGGTTTAAAGGTAATGCAAGTGTCATCAGTGTTCATCACTACACTCACTAGGGACTAGCTGGTCCTGGTGTTCAAACTTCTCTGCTGGATTCTCTGAGTGAATCCGGGACAGAACTGAGTTGACATATGTCGATATGTTGTTTGCGGTATGTGCCAAGAATTAATACTCCCCCACCTTAATCTTCTTTTCTTCGCTGGCATGCTTCACAAAGCAAAACTCCATTAACCAAGAGTTCTGAAATTTATTTTTGTTGGGCTTTGCTGATAGTTAATTGCTTCTTAAATCAGCTTCAAAAATGAATTACACTTCAAAGAAATATTACTGTTGTTACAAACTTGTCAAAAACATAATACATATGACTTAAACATTCTCTTTAAAGGCAATGATATGTGATAGCCTTTGTTCTTGTACATGCATCTAACATTTCTTTTATTTACATATAATGTGTTGTTTCTCTTTCTGATCCTACCTGTGCAAATTAGCACAATGCTTTTACCACTGCAGCAACACACCTCACTAGTAATATGTGAAATAGTGGTTTATACCTGACCTCTTTGCCTTTAATTGCTGCTATTTAAACTGCCCAAGGAATAGCTTTACATCAGCTCCAATCATGACTGTTTACCATTTATACATGCAACACGTAATGGGTATATGCTGAAAGTCGTGATTTTCCTTTTCTTTTTTCTTTGTTAAAGTTTACTGAAAATTGTGTTTTCATTAAACATGACCATGTCATGGGGTTTGGGAATACTAAATTGTATTCTTAGCATGACATGCCATGCTTCTATTTGATAAAAATCCGATCTCAATTCCACGTGGGACAGTGGTGATCTGATTTAGATTGTATCATGTTATGGCAGGTTATGTCAACATCCTGAAAATACATTTACACATTTCATCAGTGTGATTAAAGTTTCCTCAGGCAAATAAACATTTTTTTCAACAAGCCCGATGGGAATCTCACTTAGAATACAGGACAGGCCCAATCTAAAATTAGAGGGGCGCTGGGCTGTCAGATATTTTGAGCACTGCATAGAAAGAAAGAACGCTGTTTGTCCTCTACTTTGTTTACACAAAAGAGGCAATAGAGTGCATCTATAGTCTGAATATACCTCCCCGTTTGTTTGTACCCCTCTTCCGATTTAAAAAATAAAAAGCACAAATGATATAAGATGCTCAGAACTTAATTAGTTCATTTATTAATTTATAATCTCAAACCAGGAAGAAAAAACACAATTATCGTCTGCACATTTCACTCCAAATGGAAGTGTTCAGTGTAAAGACGACCATGCTTGCCAGTCATTCCAGTTCCTGGACAAATCCATTTACAGTGAAGGGCTGTATACATGACTATACATGTATGCAAATAGAATCAAAATTCTATGTCATCTGTCTCCAATATTTACAATGTTGAATCAAGCAAAGGAAAAGAATGACAACTACAAATTTGCCTTTCCCATGGATTTAACAAGCAGTGTAATTTCTATGTTCATGTGTGCAAAAGAGATATCACTCTAAACTCTCAAAATTATGGTAATTTATGAAATTATCTGGCAGTTAGCAAATAGGATGAACTATGTCACAATGATGTCTGAGGGTAGAGAGACTCACCCATATGACATTGAGTTAGTATGGAAAGTCCGTTAAATATGAAAGGTGCAAAGGATGCTAGTGTTAGGGACACTCTGGTCACAGTCAGGTTAGAAATTATAAATCAGTGAATGAATTGACTTAATTCTGTGCACTTTTTATCCCATTAAAGATTTCCATTATTGAAACTGGAGGGGGAGTAAGGTGTTTGGCAATACAGTGTATCTAGCATCCCTTGGGATAATGGTTGTTTGGTAACAGCCTGCTTCAATTTGCCAAGAGCAAGCACTGGTTAAGAACTGGATAAAATTTTTAAGCTGTTTCTTTTCCAAGCATAATAATAAGTATTTCTCAAAATCAAAACTATTCTTGATTTTGCTATAAATAGACAAATTAGGTGTTGTATTTATATTGTTTTCCATCATACCTTATATCTTTGCAAGAATGTACTTCGAAGAACATGTTCAAATCCTAAATAAATGTGTTTTTTAGAGCTTTGAACCATAAGAAAGTGTTACTTTCTTTTCTTGTAAACATTTGCATGCAAGGGATTAACAGGAGAAGTTCTAACAGATGTAAACCGCATCTTATTTTATTTCTGTACAATGATGTATATGTCTATGGGACATTTCCCCAATTCACCTCTTGTGACTAAGCTAATGCTAAATATATTAATGCCTAAGTATTATATGAAACTTCTCATACACAGTTTGTCAAATAAATCCTATAGTCAGTGCTCTGCATCTATAGTATTTGCACATCCTCATGTTTGTTTGTACCCCCCAACACTGATTTTACAAACAAAAAACATCAGAGCTATATACCAAATGCACAAAACTTAGTCATTTCATTCACTGATATATAATTTCTAACCTGATCCTTGCCAAGGGGTCCCTAACATTGTGGAACTATTGTCATTTCAATGCAAATGGAAGCTCTTGATGTAAACAAGCAGTCAAACTGCTCATCGTCCATTTCTCATGTCTAGAATTGTCTATGTCAGTAAAAACTGTGTCATCTGCATCCAATATCTGCAATGTCTAGTTATAATGTTTCTAACACAAAATTGAACAAATAAATAGGAGGAATCCTTGTTTACATGTGTTCAAAGAGATGTAAATCCAAACTTTAAGAAATTATTCAGATTTTCAAATATGGTGAACTACATCATATATGTTGCTGGAAAACACAGACTAGTCCAAGCAAATATGGTGACCATGTTGCTAAAGAATCCCTCGAAATGCCAACAAGTTGACAGTGTTTGGGACCCCATAGCAAACAATCATGTTAGAAATTATAAATCAATGAATGAAATAACTAAGCCTTGTGTATTTTTTATATCCTTGATGCCCTGTATTTTTAAAGTCGGTGTGGGTGGGGTACAAACAAACAGGCTGGTGAGAATACTATAACATGTGAAGTTTACAAGATGCAAGACCTAGTTCTACAATTTAAGACATCGACCCTGATATTTATGTTTTGGGGGGTCGAGCAAAACATAAATAGCAGGTTCGATGTCTTACATTGTAGGACTAATGCAAGACCCTACATTTCTTATCCGTAAGATGTAATATGTCGAATAGTCCAGTTTATAACTTGTAACCCCTACCTTAGTATTTACGTCTACAGTGGTTAGGTTCTGTTTCCTTATAAATATTGCTTTTCTGCTGAAACGAATCACTTATATATATATAACTGGATCAAAATCTTCCAATAATGCATTATTTCCTTAAAGTATCCATTAATAAACAAGTTGGAAACATTTTTTTTTTTTTTACATCTACTATAAAATAATAAAACTAACAAATGATCGATTTCCCTTCAGCATCCACTCACCCAAAAACTTTCTCTGAAGAGAGACATCTTCCTTCTCCCTGGTTTCTTGACTATTGTTGTTATGATCCTCTCTTTATCGTGTTATTTAGTAAAATGTCACAGTCCTGATAAGATAGCACAACTGTTTCTGTTATGATCAATTCATTTCTAATGAAGATATACGAAGAGTAACCAAATAAAATTTTATGACTTCCGTTGATCGATATCTCTAGAATGTTTGTTTCACCTCATTACATAAAGTACGCACAATTACATAGCATCTAACTGACCATGAAGAAACACGGGTTATCGTTTAGTCGCAGTTTCGTACTCGCACTCGAAACACAGGGGTCGTATCAGCAAAACTTCAAACACGAATGTACCCAATGGATAGTCGTTTAACAATCCTAAAATCAAACTGATCCAATAGGAATCAACAGACTGAGATTTAAGCTATTTTTCCCTTTGATTAGCATTTTATAGCTGAAGTGTGCAATAAATACATGATCTCGTGCTGTTCGATTTTACATGTGTGTTGCATATCATTAAGTAAGTAACGGTATGAAACACAGATTATTTCCAACAACTTACTTGCTTATTTACGAATTAGCAAGATAAATAAACAAATGAAAATATAGTAGACAGATGGACAGACGGAGAAAAATAGGTGGTAAACTAGAGAGGTTAGCATGCCTGTGATATTTCGGGAACAACCTCCAGCGATTTCATGCAAGATACATATGCAATACGGAAGGAAACTCACAATAGCCAAAAGTAGATGTAATGGGGTTTTTCATCACATTTGTAGCAATGTAGGCCTAATAGAATTTGAATAAGAGAGTGTGCTGAAAATGAGGAATGTGTCAGATATATGAAATGGATACGGAGATAAATAGATTAAATGACACTTTGTCTTATACGGTTCGGCATAATTTATGTGGGCAGTGGTACAGGTCCACTGGATCCGTACGGGATAGAATAAGACGCTCCCGCCCCCCACGAGTCTCCCAGATGTGGGTAAAACAGTGTGATGATAACACGGCATCACTGGGCGGACGTCTTTCTCGATGAAGTCAACGGCCAGGGCGGAAGGGCTCCAAGATGAGCTCAACGACCATGTGCTCAGAACCAGGGCGTGTCACATTATATCAGTGGATTTCGGCTGTGGTCATTCAGTCTGGAGAGGAATGGACTCCGCCAGACTGTATCTTGCAGCAGACACACCACATGAAGACAACTAACAATTCCTCCATACCCGATCGGTCGCAGCCCGGGTCAACAGTGACCGCGCCTTCCGCTGCACACCAGGACGGAGGTGACAAGTATGCTACTGCTGCTCCAACTGCCAAGATCCGTGGGAGAGACAACATCATCATCGGTACATGGAACGTTAGAACACTGAGAGCTATGGGAACGTTGAAAGAGCTTATGAGTTGGAGAGGTACGACTGGAACATTATTGGTCTCGGCGAAGTGCGCTGGAAAAACTTTAGCGAAATAACAGCAGATGAAGGGCATCAGTTCTACGTCAGCAGAAGAGGGACAAACACAATCATGGCGTTGGATTTCTTGTCCACAAGGGTATTGTGAACAGCATTATGGGTTGCTGCCCAGTCTTAAACAGGCTTATTACCATCCGCCCGATGGCGACTCCCTTCAACATCACAATCATAAAGGCCTATGCACCCACATCTAACTATGGTGACAACGAACTAGAGAATTTTTATAACCAACTGCAAGATGTCATTGACAACTCACCCAAGAAGGACATTCTGTTTGTACAAGGAAACAGGAATGCAAAGGTGGGAGCTGATTTACAAAATGGCAAAGCACCTGTGGACCCTTCTGCAATGCAGAAACAAATGAAAGAGGATTCAGGCTCTTGGAATTTGCCGCCTACAACAATCTTGTGCTAGCCAACACGTTCGGCCCTCACAGAACACCTAAAAGATAGACCTGGCACAGTCCAGATGGCCAACATCACAACCAGACTGACTACATCTTGGTGAAAAAACGATTCCGCACAGGATTGAATATCACCAAAACACGAAGTTTTCCAGGAGCCGATATTGGAAGTGACCATGATTTATTAATGACAAAGTTTCGCTTCCACCTGAAAATGATCAAAATGCCTAACCAACCAAGAATCCGATTTTACCTTGACAAGTTGAAAGATCCAAAAGTCGCAGAAGCCTTCCAAGTAAGGATAGGTGGTAAATTTGCACCTTTGATAACCCTGGATAGCCAAGACACCGACCTTCAGTCCTTAACAACCACATTCAACACAGCTGTGATTAGCACAGCTAGCGAGATCAGTGGTAAATATCGTCGAACAAAGAAACCTTGGGTCACAACAGATGTCCTTGAACTATGTGACAAAAGAAGAGAACTGATAAAGAGAAAAAGAGATCATGAAGGAGCTAGAAATACAGAGAGATAAACAACATGATCGGTAAAAGCATGAAAAAGCAAAGGAATCATGGGTAGAAAGACAATGCTGCAAAGTCGAAGACAGTCCGAGTCGAAATGACAGCAAAATGGCATATCAACTGGTGAAAGATCTCACATCCCATAAACAAGGGAAAACTACCACCATCCAAGACAAATCAGGAAAATGTCTTACAGAAGATTAAGAGATCCTCAAGCGATGGACAGAATACTGCTCAGAACTGTACAGTCATAAGACCCAAGGAGATCCAGCAGTACTAAATTTCCCTGATGCAGAAGAGATTGATGACAACCCCGTTCTTCGTGAGGAAGTAAAAATTGCAGTTAGGTAACTAAAGAAAGGAAAGTCAGCTGGCGTTGACAACATACCAGCAGAGCTCATTCAAGCAGGAGGAGAAGAGATAGTCAGTCCTAACGACAATCTGCAACAAAATATGGCAGACAGGAGAATGGCCCACCACATGGACTCAATCGTTGGTCATCGTGCTCCCCAAGAAAGGAAACCTACAGCTATGCCAAAACTACAGAACCATCAGTCTAATCAGCCACCCGAGCAAATTCTTGCTGAAGATAATTCTCAACAGACTAAAGTCTCAAGCAGAGAAAGTTATTGCTGAAGAGCAGGCAGGCTTCCGAGCAGGAAGGAACACTACAGAAATAAATCTTCAATCTTTGACTCCTTTGCGAGAAATACATTTAGCATCAGCAGAATCTATACCACGTCTTTATAGATTTCAAAAAGACCTTTGATAGTGTATGGCATGCAGCCTTATGGGCAACCACGAGGAAGTACAACGTCAGCTCAAACCTGGTGCAGGTTGTTGAGCACCTCTATGACAAAACCACCAGTTCTGTCCTCAACAATGCCAGCAGAGGAGATTGGTTTCGAACATCAGTTGGAGTCAGACAGGGATGTCACCTACACTCTTCAACATTTTCCTGGAAAGGATGATGGAGGATGCCTTGTATGACCACAACGGCACTGTCAGCATCGGAGGAAGAACAATCACCATCCTTCGTTTCGCAGACGATATTGATAGTTAAGCAGGAGATGAAAACGTACTGCTGACTTTGTTGAGCGCCTCTACACAACCTCCACAGCATACGGTATGGAGATTAGCGCCGAAAACAAACAAACTGATGACAAACAACACCAATAGCATCAGTGCAGAAATAATGGTCAACGGACAGAAGCTGGAAAAAGCGTCACAAGCTTCAAGTACTTGGGATCAATTATCACAGATGAGGGCTCCAAACCAGAACTACTTTGCAGGATTGCCCAGACAACATCAGCAATAACAACGTTGAGACCAATATGGAAAAATACCAACACTGATCTTGGTTCCAAAATAAAACTGATGCGCTCGATTGTCATAGCCATCTTTCTGTATGCTTGTGAAACATGGACGGTAACATCAGATCTACAAAGAAGGATTCAAACCTTCGAAATGAGATGCTACCGCAAGACCTTGGGCATTTCATACATTGACCATATAACCAACAAAGAGGTCCACAACAGGATCCAACGAGCTATCGGATCCCATGATGACCTCTTGACCACAATAAAAACGCAAACTGAAGTGGTACGGTCATGTCTCAAGATCGTCTGGGCTGGCAAAAATAATCTTGCAAGGCACATTGCGGGGGTGCAGAAGAAGAGGCAGAGAGAAAAAGAGGTGGGAATACAACATTAAGGAGTGGACAGGCATGGGATTTGGAGATTCTCAAAGGGCAGTTGAGAACAGGGAAAGATGGAGAGAATTGGTTGTAAAGTCAACTGTGGTGTCCCAAACGACCTCTTGGGTTAAGGGATTGATGATGATGATGATGATGATGATGATGATGAATGAAAATTTTCATAACGGGAAAAAAAGCTTAACTCCGACGCTGACTTGTCCGAAAATAAGAAGAAGAAAAAGAAAGAAAGAAAACTGAATTAATGGGACATTATATAATATTGGTATTGGAAGCTCCAGCTAGCTACTGGATACCACCCGTTGATTTTTTATATGCAAATTAAATTTGGTTTTCTTGAGTTTAAAACCATTTTTCAGCAAAGGATAGACTACACACGGCGGCCAGTCTCTTTGGTTGAGGAAGAACCAGGAAAGAACCACAGACCAACGGGAAGTTACTGCCAAGTTTCATCACATACCCAGGTTCATCACGTTGAGATTCGAACTCAGTAGACAAAAGTGAGTGATCTGTAAAGGCAAAGACGAGTGCCTTGGACAACTCGGCCACATGCTAATTAGGTTTCCCGTGGTCGGCTGAGTGGCGAAATGTGCCTTGGACAACTCGGCCACATGCTAATTAGGTTTCCCGTGGTCGGCTGAGTGGCGAAATGTACCTTAAGACTAAAATCCTAGTTGTGTTTACCTGAGTAGTAGGTTGAAATTAGCTGTATCAGTGTTCTGTCGGAAAACAAGTTTTATTTTCTACCTTTCCTTTTTTAAATTAAGAATCAATATTTTGCTCACATATTAATGTTATAAACAGGTTTCAACAACGATGTCAGTAAAAATGTTTTATTTGTTCTACTTTTTCGGTAACCTGGATTTTCAATTTTAAGGTATAAAATGGGTTGATGAAATTAATTTATTAGCAAAATTAAAAAGTAAGGCAGGTTTCAATGTAACGAGAGTCTGAGTGTACATTGTACTGGTGTATCTTTGTATACACATTTTGTAAAGTACAAAAACCAATGGTACAGTTTTTCTATGCAAATTCAAAATTCATCTTTTAACTTTAATGGTCTAAAAATGCTGATTACGAACCCAAATAGTTTACACAAAAATGCACTCACAACTTTTCCAATAAAATGATGTTTCTATTTCTTATATTTAAAATGAAATGTATGAATGGTCTATTTTACAAAATGTATACCATGAATAAGCTTCTTTGACCCCTTCAGCTCATTTGTATAACACCAGAGAACTGGTGATATCAGGTGAATTTTCAAGACCCTCACCCCATATGTTTGTTTCAGATAATAATAATAATAATAATAATAATAATACTCCGCCCTCCCCGGTCTGGCAAATTTTGGGGGATTAAAATTCAAATTGTACAGACCTTATTTGTAACTATTATCTTTACTCTTTTTGTTGTTACGTATATTGAGTTTGCATTGCTTGTTATTTTTTTTTATTCATGCTATGCTATGGGTTATGTAAAACTATGTTGTAGCTGACCTTGTCAAAAATCAAGTTCATTATCTACTTTACTAGAATATTTTATTTTTTTTATTTTATTTTATTTTTATTTTTTTGTTAATTCTGTAAACAACTAATATATAGCTAATATTTTCTCTGTGAGCGTGGATTTAATATCACAATCATTATCAATAGAAGTAAATATATTTATCTTGGTCTGAGTCAAGGACGTTGTGTTTTACCATGTTCTTTATTATAATGTTAATAACAGACCTTATCTAATAATAGCTTGGATTGTTCTGTAAATTAATTTTTGTCCTACCTCTTCTTTTGTGTCCTTGGTTTTTATATAATCTTGTTTATCTAGCAATTTTTAATTCGCGCTGTAAGATCTTGAAGCAGAATCATTGTTGTGTTCAATGTTTGATTTGGGCTGAAATTATTTAATTGAATTTATTCTTCTCTGGAAATACAAAGTACTTTGTGTAATATTCTTGGAAAGGGACATTAACTGGGAATTATAGTGAATTCAAACAAGGAAACTTTGGATTATATTTCTTTGGATTACGATTCAACAAAAGACTGTTGGCACATCGTAACAATTCAGATCATTGGTATATTAGTACAATAAAGACTACAGGTCGCTATCGGCACATCAACACATCTAGCACTGGAAATTATTTGGAATACAACTAAATTTAATTTGGATTTAATTTAATTTGGATTTCAACTAAAGTTTATTCAGAAGTTTAATTATTAGGGCTTGTGTTAGAAATTCTAGAAATATTTGGGATTTAATTCGCAATACCGCAAGTTTGTTTCATATTTTCACTTTGTATTCTAGGGAAATAAATTACTTTTTGAATTTTACATACTTCTTGGTTTTCGCTTTTTTCTGTTATTTAGTTTAAGACCATAAAGTCGCAATATTGTGCACTATCTCATTTCTTGTTGTTGTTGTTGTGGGGCTTAACGCCATTTTTCAGCACACGATAGGCTATACATGGCGGCCAGTATTAATGGTGGAGGAAGAAACCGGGAAATCCGCGGAAAGAACCACCGACCCACGAGAAGCTACTGGCAAGCTTTCTCACATATCCACATTCGCCGAATCTTACACTCGAACCAACGCAGACAGAGGTGAGATGGCAGTGATCCGTAACGGACAGCGCTTTAGACCACTCGGCCACTCGGGGCCCCTCTCATTTCTTGCTAAAATGACAAGAACAATTGGTGATGAAAGAAAAACGACATCTAATTTTGACATTTCTTAAACAAAATCTGAATCAAATTATCAAAAACTACTGATGGTCTCAGAAAGAGTAGTGGCTGTCCATCAACATTCCTTCGTGTATGTATGTATGTATGTATGTATGTATGTGTTTCCTGCTTCGTAAGAAACTATTAATGATACTTAGAAGAAGAAAGTTATTACGCATACCTTTTAGTAAACATATTAGAAACATCCTAAGCCTACTACTACTACTACTACTACTACTAATAATAATAATAATAATAATAATAATAATCAGTAGCGGCCCAGGGCGGCCTAAGGGTTTTGGCGCCCTAGGAAAACTATGACTCTGGCACCCTCTCAATAGAGGAAAAAATTAACTTCCGTCTAAATTGGCGCCGCTTAAAGCTTGTCGTCCCAGGCGATCGCACAGTTCACGAATATGGTCGGGCTGGCCCTGACAATTACATAAAATAAAACAAGCTGACGATCCGCTCAGATTGAGACGTCAGCTTCTTCCTCTCCTTCTTTGGTTAATATTCCCATAATTAACCGCGCGTGGTGGTGCGGACACGTGATCAAGTTCTTCTTGCACGTATTGTCTTGTTGCAATATTGGCTGTATCAACATAGTTTTTGAAAAACGCAACTGACACGCTGCTGTCTGATATCGCCTTTGTCAGTGAGCTTAAGCAGATTCTTTACCACAAAGTCGCTTTTCAGCTTGACAGTGATATAATGAATGTCCATGTTTGACGTTTTTAGCTAGCTTGCCAGATTGATCTTCAAATATCACAAGCTCACCTAGATCAACGCCAAAAACAATCTTGCTGGTAAACTCAGACAAATCCGCTTTGGTGTCAAATCGGCTCAGATCCACATCAGCACCGTGTCGTCGAACAGAGTAACGACCGTAAATGTTGATAGACATGGCTGTATAAGACCAAACATACTTTAATGTTAAATCAGTTAAGTGCTTGCGGGGTCTTGATCGCTGCAGTGCACGCAACGCTTCAACGACAAGGTGACCGCAAATGGAGCCATCCAACCGTGTTTGTACTGGCATAGTCATATGAAACAACGGCAGACGACTCTGTCGTCCACCAGTACTCCGGGATAAATAATTAACCACTTTGACTGGCGGTACAAGTCCATATGAGTCAAAATAAAAACTATGTTGGGGTGTGACAACGTACGCGATCCAGTGAATGCCGTGGCATGTTGATGAATCCAGATTGACAGTACCATTTTCGCGTGTGCAAGGCACCATTGCTGCAAGTTCATCTCGCATAAAAACACCACTAAAGTTTGATCTATTATGCCATAGCGAGTAAATCAAGATTGGTCAATGGACGCTTCTATTCCATTAACGGCGTGATCTTCTGCGACCGGACAATCGAAGACCTCTGCCTGTGGGTATTCGATGACTCTTGCCTGGCAAAAGAAGTCTTTTTATGCGACCGCCATCCATATTTTCCAAAGCCATTCCTGATGCTGTTCCAACAGTCCTTAACGCTGCATTTTTTGCAACCGCTGGAACCTCTGCTGCCAACAATGCTGTAATGGCTGCAAGGAATAGAAATATCCTACCAGTCTTCTGTATTTGTGCCACTTCTAACTTGGATAATTTTAATAACACATTAATATTTTTGTTTGGCCGCATTAAGCTGTGCGAGTTACGTTTTGGTCAACCAAACGGCAACAATTCCAATTCGTTTTTCTGGCAAAAGTTTCAATGTGACTCCCACAATTGTGTTTGATTGCGTGTTTGATTTTTCCCAGCTGACTTTGAGTAAGGCCTACCTTCATTTCGTCAAAGGACATTTTTATTATAATACGAAACGCGATTAATTGCGAATTTTCCACAGGTTCATCGATCACTCTAATTCGGCCACCAGCACCCTTCAACAACTGCATCTTGTCAAGTATCATAGCATAACATCGATAGCTACCACTGGCGATATTGACACTTGCATGAAAATACACGTCAACAACGGACTGCCTGAACAACTCCATATGCTCCAGTGAGATGTAATAAATCGGGTACGACGTGCAAAAGACTTGTTGAGAAATCTGCTGAACCGTGTCGACGTTTTGATGCCGGTTAATGCACAACCACAGATTGCGGTATGCACGTGCAATATGGGGAGTGGCGTCTGCATAGCTAAGCTAAATTTCGTCAGAGGGTTCTTGATGACCGTTTAACCGCAGTGAGACCTCAAACACTTATAAGCTGTCAAACATCATTTTACTCTGTGTCTGGTCATTGTCTCGCGCTATAAGTTGAAGCGCCAAAATCACGTGTTTTGGAGCAGTAAGGCCGTGCTGGATACTTATTTGCCTGGTATACTGTCCCACAATAGCAGTGGGCGGGTGTGCGTCTGTAGTATGTGCGAGAAACCACAACGTTGACATGGTTTCCGACTGCATAAACAACAACAAGCGTGACTATGTACTCAGTCAAGGGGATAACACAGGCATCCACAATATTAATGTATCTAATACATCTTTGCCAGCAAGAGTACCTGCAGCAAGCCAAATGGCATCGTTGAAGTTGTTCTTACGAAACAAGGTAACCGTGTGTTTAGTTCCAAATGTCACCAGCGACGTGTAGTACTATGATGTATAATAGTTATTTTCTTCGATACCATTTTGCAAGATACTGAGTAACACATTGCACCCAGAAATGTTGAAGCTGACTCCTGGAGAGTTGTTGGAGGAGTGAACAATGGAACAGGGAACTTGTTAATGCAATCGGCGGTTGCATGTTAGACACGTGTAATGCAAGCAACTCACACAGTACTCACTCACCATACGCACCACATAACAACATGTATATGGACATTGGACATCACTGTACTGAATTTTTAACACCAAAATACTGAACGCACACAAACAAAATAACAATAACAAACAGTGACTTACATTACCATTCCCCTTGGTGGCGCTCTACAGTTTCGTATTTTGCATATTTAGAATTTAGCATATTTGCGTATTTAGAATTTTAAAGAAAAAGAATTTCCCCGGGTTTCCTCACTAGTTATACTGGCTATTTAAAAAATACCTTGTATATCTTAGGTATTGTTCAAAGAACCTTTAATTCCCCTTATTTTGGTGTATAATTGATGTGTGTAATATGGGTTATAGAGTATAACAGCTTGGCCTTACTCCAGATGCATGTGCAGCTTTCAAAAAGTGCTAGCTCCACCTGGTCATTTTCACTTCGTGAACTTCAGAGGTAGATTGTAAAAAAAAAGCCGATAACTTTTTTTTTTTTTTTTTACATTTTATATATTTGGTAATTCATTCATTTTCAGAAGCTGGTATTGTCTAGTCTGGCAAAATTCATTTTCCCTATTTTAATAGGTGCTAAGGATAGTGTACTTTAGACAAATTCAGGCTGATTTTTGGAGCACAAGGGAGCAGTCATTTAAGTTAGCAGTGTGCTAAGATCGTTTACAATTTCCAAAGAAATGTCAGCCACATTACATCAAAGTAGCATAGAGGTATGCCAACATTCTCTCCACTGCGCACGTTTTAAATGCAAACAACTTCGCCTTATATACGTCACTCTCTCAAAAGTACATAATAACGGGTGAGCGCACCCCCCCCCTTAGTTCCCATATACTTTCGACCCCTTTTCCCTTAACAATTATGACATTGCCATTCCCGTTTATCACTATCAGCACTTTTGTTCATATAAACACTTTTGTCACCATAATACCATCCCTATGTAAACATATGGACAATTTTTAACATAGGAACTTCCCGTACGTCACCAAATCGCCCCACCCTCCGCATGTTAACCCATGTGCTAATGTTGATTCCCGTACGTCACCCAGTAGTATAGTCCCACACAACTATTAGCATGTAGTGGTTTTCATGAACGAGCATAACAGTTTCGGGTTGGGGTGTTCGCTTTCTTTGAAATATGCGCAAGCCTTTAAAAAAATGATTTACCAATTTTAGCATTTAGCATAAAGCCGAGTACACTATATAATAATTAAAGACTTTTTTGCTTTGTTTATTTCACTTTTTTTAATGCTTGCCTGAATTTTTTGGGGGGGGGGGCGACTATATTTTTGAAGTCATGTGGCACAGTTAAAATATCAAGAATAAACGGTTTTGATATGGGCCCTTCTCAAATAAGCTAATTACGAAACTAAGCATCGTTTGAGCAGCGGAAATCGGCAACACATGTGTTGGTGATAAGTAAAATGGCTGACGCACAGTGAGTATATTTTACGAGAAAAAAACGTGTTTCAGAGACATGAGCTCGATGTCTATTACTCTCTGAATTAATTTTAGACAATCTGAGCTTAAAGGCTGCAGAACTGATTATGTAATTATATAGCAGTGAACTGAGCCTGCATCACATGCGCTTTTCCATTCGTCAACTGCACCTCGCGCTGGGAGACGCCGTCAATCCAGAACGTTCTTTGGCTTCATTGAATTATCATTACATTACATTGAATTCTTATCGTGACTAAGGGTCATTCTCGTCAAGTTACCCGAACTCTGGTATAACGTAGTTGTGAAATTAGACTCGGTTCATTCGGTAATCACTGAAGTTGAATTGATACTTGCATTTTGTAAATTAGAACTAAAATCACAGCGATCCAACTATTCACCGGTACAATCCGAAACAAACTGAAAATTCCGGAACAAACCGAAAATACCGGAACAAAATATAGATAAATAGTTGAAAATACTCACTTATTTTGTTTTCAGACATAATTGTTAATTATAATTAATCTCAAAGTAGTATTAAGGCAGTTTGATCCAGAACATAATTTAATTATGATTATAATAAAATTTAATATTTACGTACTTTGTTTAGTCGTGCACGTTCTCATTCTATGGCATACCTATCCATAATGTCTGCTTGCCTGAATGAAATTTAGAAACTCTCACTCTCATACGTGTATTGTGGATTGGCATGATTTTTATGCACAAAAGCAGACACTTCATGCCAACCCCCATCAAAGAAGAAAAGTTGTGTATCATTATGCCGTCCAACACAGATAATGGTTTCTCTTTTGGGAAGCAACTAGTAAATGACAAAGTCGATTTTTCGTCAATTGAGATCCACAATGCTACAGTGGAACAAAAACAACGGTGATTTATCTTCCACATACAGGATGTACAAAGTTATTTACGATTCATCATTCATATCTTGAGATGTAAGTCTTAAACATGATGTTGAAAATATGGATACCAATTCCAGAAATGTTCTGATTCTGTCCAATGGACCAATATTAAAAATAATCCGCAATTGGATGTACTAACGGGATAATCATGATCACGGACGGATTTAGCTGTTAAACATGTATGTTCTTGTCAAACTGCACTGATATCCTACCTACTGTCCTAAAAGAAGGTGTTACTTTTTGGTAAAAGATGAAACCCATATGACCAAAAAAAAATCAAATAAACATAGAAGCAATTTTCCAGAGGGCTGTGGAACTTGGGATGGGTCAGAAGGTACCTCATCTACCTCCAATTACTTGATTTTATTAAATGGAGGCCTGAAGAAAATATTTCTCAGAAGTGGAGTGTGCGGAATGATTATTATATAAGAACATGCCCCTCTTGTCGAACAACTATCTCGTGACAATATATAATAATACTTCAAAGGTACTACACTTCTCTGAAGCAAGTTACATGGCTAACCGCCGATCACAGTCTGTGATTACATGAACATATCGGTACATTTCCAGGTCTAGCTCCCCAGGGAAGCTCTAAACACAACTGTGAAGAATACTTACGGATTACTTTCATAATTGACAAAATGTCTGAACTCCTTAACAAATAAACCTAGCATTATTTCTCAAAAACTACGAAAGAAATGTTCCAAGTTAAGTGGTCAAAGAAATATGAAACAAATTAGAGGGAAAAAAATACAGAGATAATAGGAAAACAAAGATATCAATCTTAACATGAGAAATATTGCAGATAATTTAACAAAAACTGAAAACTTAGTAGGAATCATCCCTTTATAATATCTGAGTTCAGGCTAATTGCCCTATGTTCATTTGTACACTGATGAACAACTGACGGACTTTAGAAAAACTGCTGTTCAGGACAGACATTCTTTGGTGTAGTCAAAACATTCAATCTATGCCACATGCATCTGGCTGTGACTTATTATAAGCATTTGACCTTGACCAGGAGTAGTATGAAACTACGGGTTTGCTCCACTGGCCATCGTTGTGTCCTTTCCATGCATCCTCATTTCTACCCATTGTTACAGTTAAACCCTACATGAGCGTTGTCTGTTGGTCCCCTTTGTGATGTTTCCATCTGTATGAGACTCTTCCCACCATGACTGGATCACTCTTGTGATGTGTGTGCTTGCATGTGTGAGGTCAACAGACAACACTCACTTGGGGGCTAAATTGTCATGGTGGGTAGAGACTGACACAGGCAAAGCTCCGTCACTTACTGGCCTGATTTTAATTCATGACAATAGTGATTGTGGTTCTTATTCAGATTTTTATCCATTTTAAAGTTAAGCTGATGTCAGAAGCGATAAAAAGCAATGGTGAAGGCCATAAAAATCGCATTTCCGAGTGCCACTCAAATTGTGTGCATTCGTCATTATGACAAAATGCAAAACAGAAACTAGCAGATGATGCAGGATTCTGAATAAGCTCTATGGACACAACAGTTTTGTAAATGTCTATGACAGCATCTGTTTTGACATTATGACATGAAATAGCAATCAAAATTAAACACATTTATGATAAATTTTGAAGATAGTTTGATCAGGTTCTCAATATCAAATTAAATCTAAGGGAAATAAAACCTGTTGTGCAGGACATATTAAAAATAATGGTCTAACAGTAACTGAATCGACTCGTTACTGGACTTCTTAAAATATATGACATGAATGAAATAATAGACATTCATTTTAAAGGCCCATGGAGGGCTCACATAAGTATGGGACCGGTTAGACTAGCAGAGTCACAGACACTGCCTGACATGTAAAGCCATGTGGGCAGCCAAAACAAATGATGAATGTGAAAAACCTTATGCAGAGTTTCACAAATTCAGCTAAAATGATGGAAAAATAGTGATTTCATCCAATGGGACAACTTCAGTTGTGGCACCTAAGAGCAATAGAAGGAAACCTGCTCATAGAAAAAGAACTGAATGAATGAGTGCGAACGGCAAAACGGCAGAAACATACTTATGCTGACACAGACAGGTGCACTGACACTGACGATGGATTAAAACCTATAAAAATAGGTATTTAAATATAGTTGCACAAAAGATGAATGTGTTAATTGCAATGTGACAACTCACTTCTCTGCGAGTGATATCTGTCAACTGGCAAATCATTCTTTTAATCTAAGTGATCTGGTTTGTTATTGTTTAAACATGATAACTTAAAAAGTGTTAATATATCTCGTTACGTTGCATTATTAACACAATTTACAAGTAACAATAATAATAATAATAATAATAGCCTAGTAGCTTTTATCTGTATTCCTTTATATTTCATCACTTTCTATGTTGTAGGTACAGTTCTTACATATTAATTTGTGTTATTTTGCCTGTCTTGAATATTGTCATACTGAGCAATAAAATAACCGATTATTTTAAAGGCCGTGTTTTTATTTATGCACAAGAAATGAACTGTGGTTAAACAATAATAACAGCTTAACAGCACTACTACAGTCATAATATATCAATTTGTATCATCCTACTACTAGATGCTGCTTGCCGTTACTAGATTCATGCAGATATCCTGCTTACAAAGTTCATTGTTTATAATATATATATATGTATATATATATATATATATATATATATAGAGGCCGACCGAAATTTGGTTTTGGTTTCGGCGCCGAAAGTTGGTAAATGGCCTCTTTTGGCATAATTTCGGTTTCGGCCGAAGCCAAAAAGTTAGCTTTTGGTTTCGGCAGAAACTGATACTGACTTTCGGTCATCAGCCGAAGATCTATTTTAATTTTCAGAATGCAACGCTAGTGCTGTGTCTGTTACTCTGCTTGTCGGCCGGTCAGTCGGCGCTAGGCAATTCTAGGCTCTAAGATACAAATACAAGCGCGCACCAGCAGCTGCAGCTTGGTAGCGAGGTTACAACCGCAATGATTGTCGGCTAATAACCAGTCAACAGCTGGCAGCTTGTATCTCTGTCCTTGGATGAACTCTCTTTGGCGGGAAGAAAACAACTTGTGTAATGCCTCTGTTCCTGTCCCACCTGCTCGCCTTGGCTTATGTGTTGCATTTCAGTCTACTCGCGTGTTGAATACAGAGATTTCGAAGTCTGACAATATTGATAATTTCAGTTAGTTAAACTGTAGCGAATTAATCTGTGTGAAATAGAAAATTGAAGTTAATAGTAAGGGGTTTAGATGATCACTGCAAAGAATGTCGAAAAATGCAGTGTGGGATTACTTCACAAAAATCGAATCTGATGCAAGCAAGGCGCAGTGCAAAGAATGCAACAAACTGTTATCACTTGGCAGCGATAAACCAAGACTTCAGACAGTTTCAGGCTTGAAAGGTCATCTGGCCAGCTGCCACAAGGAGCTCCATGGTACATATCTCAAGAGGTCCATGAATGACGGAGCAGAGCGTGCCTTGAAAAAGTTGATGATGGAAGAGAAAGCGACTAAACATGCACTACCGAATTTTGTGCAGACGACCTTGACATCAATGGTCGAGAGCAGAATGGTCTGGCCTGATGACCAAGTTGCAGTTCAGCGAATTGATAAGTGAATCATGGACTTGATTGTTGTCGACATGTTACCCTACTCAATTGTTGAAGATGAGGCATTCAAAAGACTGAATATTGGTTATCCACTCAATGCTCATCGCTATAAGGTAAAAAGCGGAAAATACTACTGAACAACGCTGATGTCTGCCACATATGACAAAGTTGTGAAACACGTGAAAAATCTGTTGCAGCAGGCCACCTGGATATCGTTTACTACAGATGGATGGAGCAATCCAACAAAATCATGTTCCTTACTAAGCTTCACGGGTCATTTCATTCATGATGCTGTGCATCATAAAGTTATTTTGAGTGCGATGGTTGTTGTTGTTGTTATACGGTTTAACGCCATTTTTCAGCACAAGATAGGCTAAACATGGCAGCCAGTATTAATGGTGGAGGAAGAACCCTGGAAAACCCCGGGAAGAACCACCAACCCATGAGAAGCTACTGGCGGGCTTTCTTGCGTACCCACGTTAGCCGAGCCTGAGACTCGAACCCACGCAGACAGAGGTGAGATGGCAGTGATCCGGAACGATGAGCGCTTTAGACTACTCGGCCACTCGGGGCCCCTGAGTGCAATGGTGCTGGAAGAAGATCATGATGGAAATTATCTTGCATCGAAACTTGGTGAAGCCATGATGAAATGGGAGATCGCAGAGAAGATTCACGTTGGAGTGCACGACAATGCCGCCAACATGAAAATGGCAATGAGAGTCGCAGGTGTCACTGATATTGGCTGCATGTCCCACACGTTGCAGTTGGTTCTGCATGACGTCTTGTTCACGCAGACATCATTAGAAGCTGTCGTCAAGAAGGCTCGCAAGATTGTTACTCACTTTAAGCATAGTGAACAGGCGTGCCGTCATCTCGTGGAACACCAGCAAACAGTTAAATCCCCAGAACATTCCCTACTGCAAGACGTTGAGACTAGATGGAATAGTACATATCTTATGCTGGAGCGGCTGGTTGAACAGCGCAAGGCGATTAAACTGTACAGCGTGCAGCGTGGCGGAATCAACAGTCTTTCAATCGCAGAGTGGGAACTGGCTGGAAGAGTTGTTAAAATTCTTAAACCATTTTACACTGCAATGCAGGAGAAATGTGCTGATGATGCATGCATTTCTGTTGTGATACCGCTTGTCTCAAATTTTAAGAACATGCTCAACACTACAGCAGCAGACCATGGCCTCAATCAAATGAAAGCGGCGCTGCGTGATGCAATGACCCGTTGATTCTCTAATATCAGTTCCTCAGCACCTTTCCTTGCTGCAATGGTGCTTGACCCACGCTTCAAGGATACATATTCAATGTGCAGGAGGCAGCGGCAGCGAAGAAAATGGTTCTGGACTTTCTACACTCAGTCCAAGAATCCGCTATGAACAATATGACTGTGCCATCCGCAGCTACAATTGACAACGTAGAGCAAGAACTTGAGAGCAAAGAGACTTCCGAATCAGATGCTCAAGAGGAGGCTGATTTGTGGGCTGCGCATGACAGACAACCTGCTTATGTAAACCCACCACAAAATGTCGACAGTCAAACTGATGCTGTACTGCCATACGAACAGCAGTTGATCAGTTATTTAAAGGAACCAGGTCTGCCTCGAATGACCATGGACATAAACGCGTACTGGCATTGCAGTCAGTACCCACTTCTGGAAGCCGCAGCTTGCAAATACTTGTCTGCGCCGCCGACCAGTGTGGCCAGTGAACAGCAGTTTAGTGCAGCAGGACAGTTGTATGCAGACCAGCGCAGCAACCTGCTGGGCAAGAATGCGGAAAAACTGTTGTTTCTGAACTACAACATTCGTTTGTTTGGATATAATTACTAAGTAACACTAAAAGATGACATTTAGCGAAGTCCTCTTACTGCAGGCTCTGAATGATTACTTCTAGATTTGTTTTTAATTAGTGTAGCATTGCATCATGACCCAGGCCAATTTAATAAATCTTGTGTTCGGCAACTTCGGTTTATCTTTCGGTTTCAGTTTCGGTTGAAAGTCAATTTATAACTTTCAGTCTGGTTTCGTTTTGTTTCGAAACAAGAAAGTTAGTTTCGGTCGGCAACCACTGTTTTTTTTTTCTTTTATGGACATTTAACAACTTCAGGTATGTCCAACATGCTTCTGGGAGAGGACTGCAACTTTGTTGGTGAGACTCCTATTTTTACCAGACTAGGAGTCCTGGATTTTTAAAATCTTAGCGAGGCCTCCAGTATAGGCATGCAAACTTGATATAAATATATACAGCGCAACAGAAACTTTTGGCAGAAGTGGCCAGTAACTCTTTAAAGTCTGTTGTTTCAAAGAAAGTTCATATACTTGTACTAATCTCACACAGTGCAGTGTGCTATAAATACAAAACCTGTTACCTATTAGATTCGATATGCATAGGCCTGCCTGTTAAATTTATAGCATTGTAGTGTGTGTTAAATTCAGCATCAGTTTTAACCATTTTTCTCTTTGGTACACAGCTATGATCAGTAGGAAAGTTTAACTTGTTCACCATCAGATCAGTGAAGCAGTGACCAAGTGTAGTTGATATTTCTCAGCCTCGAAATCTGCCAGTTCTTTCAATATGTCTGTATCACTAAATCATCTGAATTTGAATAATTATAAAAAAATCAATGTTGCTTACATCAACACCTCACTTGTACCAGATGAAAAAGTTGATAATTGAATATGAATTGGTCACCTGCAATCATAAGATAGTGTAATTTTAGAAAAATTAGATTGTATATTGGCCACTTAAAATTACCTATTCCTTACTGTAATAGTCGACAAACATGTTCTTTTGTTCATAGAAACTTTTATTATTCTTACAATTATTAAGAATATAATTAGTGATTTTTTGGTTGTAATCATTTATTATCATGAGTACCCTATGCAGTTAAACTTCCAATGAAGGAAGATAATGATTGAAATTATAGAGCTTCAGAAATCAATGATTATGCTTATACTGTAATCGATTATGATTACAATTGTAATTGGCCCAGTGCCTGGCTGGACAGACGCTAGATGTCAGTGATCTGTTAAGGTGAGCGCCTTAGACCACTCGGCCACCCAGAGCCCCCAAAATGTTGAGGGGATGCATCTCGATAAGTACTACACCCTCATAAAACTAGGTCACAGTCTATTTCTTGCTTCACTGACTTTGGTTCAGTTTGTTTTTCAAGTTTATTTCTCATGTAATGTTTGAAATATCAAACCAGATAATAGTATGAATCTAATTTAGTATTATACCTTCCAATTAAAGGTAAATGTGAGCTGTATTTTACATTTTACTGGTGTACCTCAGTTCATCATATTTTTTTGTATCCCTAATTTTTTTTTTAACACCGTTAGTTTGTAAAAGTCATATTCATTTTTTTGGTAAAAATTTTATTTCCTGGAAGTTAAGTTTCATTATTTAAAAAATGTAGTTTTTCACACAGTTTGAGTCTTAAAATTAGAAGATTTCTGTTGCTGACTTGTGTCATTGCTCATGCTGCCATTGATATTTATGGACGTTTTTTTGTTTGTGAGTTACTGACTGAAAATTAAATTGTTAAAATTTGTAGGGCGACATGGAAACTAAGGTGTGGACTCAAACTCTGAGTCCTGCATTTTGGCATCTAATGGACATGGATTACTAGATCTCAGGTTTTCTTTTGGCACCCATAATTGCTTTTTGTGATAGAATTAAAGAAAAATGACTTAGAAAAATATATTTTCCAACATAAAAATATTCATTCCAGTGTTGCAATTTTTGTAGACTAAATTCAGGAGGAGTTTCTTTGAAATTTACACCATTAGGAACAGAAGTATACCCGTTGAACTAGTTTCTTTTTTTATAGGTAATTATTTCTTTATTCCTGATTATATATCTTCTTTTATTCTTGAAATTTTCAGCACATTTATCCCAACAGTGCTATGGGCACAAAGGAACAATATTCTCTACATCACTATCAACGTGGAAGACTGCAAAAATCCATCCATCACCCTTGATGAAAATTCTCTCCATTTTAAGTAAGTACTATTTTAAGTGCCAGTTCAGGAATTTCCATCATGGTAAACATTATACTAAACATTCTCAGTGTTTCAGGTACAAATTTATTGCAGGTGAGGAAGCTGAGTTTTCTTAAGTGTATGTGCCCTTGTGCCTTTCAGCACCATAAAATTCAGAAGGGCCCATGTAGACATCAGCAATACATTGCAAAAGGTGCACAGAGAGCAACTCTGTATCATTTTTTGCAAGCTCTATAATCAGAGTGCCAGCTATTAGGGAAGTTATCCAGGTCATCAAGAGTCTTATTATAATGCTCAGACAATAATACAGCAAGGTCGCATTGATCAAGATTACCCCATGTTTGTATAGATCTCTGAGGGCACAGACTGTAAGGAATTAAAGGATGACGGACTTTGTCATACTGAATACTTAGATCAGTGAAGGTGATTAGGAATCGTAGTCTGGTATAAATATAATTACTTTGTACCATATTCTGCACAATACATGCACATACCTGAATTTGTGTGCACACATCTCTTTCAAGATTCACAAAAAAAATGGTTCATTTTAAGTGCATGTCTCAATTCCAGCATGCCTTGTGGAAAAGAGGCAGCTGCTTTTTCAGGTTAAATACCAACAGTCATACTCTGTGTCTTATTGCTATTCAATATTGCATGTCTTTTTCATCCTCCAATGGTACTTATGATATTTTGGCAGCCATCGTCTTGAGATGGACTGTTTGAACTATTAAAAGAGCTCTTCAGTCTCTCACTGAGAGAGATCTTTCATGAAAATAAATGCCCATGAGGTCAGGGCTACTGTCAGTTTAAATATTTTCCTTTAGATAATGTCTTGAAAGCCGCATTCTGGTGGTCTTATTTCACTTTCTTGTCATTTTATCTTTGATCAGTGTTGCACAAGAGTCGGGAAATTTATGAATTGGGTGCAGTTGTATCACTCCAACAAGTTGTCTTTTCATTCTCCAGTCTGCAGTATAGCACCTATCAGTAGATAGAAATGGTAAGTTTACTGTGACGGCTTATCATAGACCATTAGCCTCCCACTGGGCTGAAAAATTCACCAATGCAGTAATAGAAAGCAACATGTCACTATTAAAATCTAGATTCTTTTGGGTGGATGGGGTTAAAATTAATTTAATTATGTTATTCTTGACTGTTACTATTGCTCATTTCCCTTCTCCCTCACTGTTTCAGAGATGCTCCCAGGACATGTGAACTCATAATTCACGCAAAATTTGTACAAATTCGTGCTCTTGGTAAACCGTAATGCACGAGAACTCCTGCAAATTAATTTCAAGTCATGCATATGGAAATGTACTCTTCACAGTATACAACTTTATTCAGCCTTTCACCCTTAAAGTACTTGTAGCAGTGGTAAGACTATTGTAGTGCTTGTTGAGGCGTGTATTTTACTGTAACTGTTTACACATTTGGTTTCTTTGGCTTGACATGCATGGTTGTTAAACAAAATTTGATTGGCATATTGAGCCCTGTAACAGGCATTGTGTCAAAGTTTGAACCTTGCATAAACAAAGTTTACAAATGCGCGTTTATAATAAGGGCTATCCAGAGGACCCAAAATGGCTGATTCGCAGCACTCATCTATAGATGATGATTTAGCTCAGTAAATACTGGCTGATCATAGTAATGAAGGAAATTTAAAGTTGGGAAGTATATCAGATTATAGGAGTTCAGAAATGGTTGATGGAGATACCAGTGAGTGATTTGGAACCCAAAAATGAGGTTAATTTCAGATCCGATCTACATGCTGGATGGACCAAAACAGACGGCATGCCAATCAAGCCCTCATTTTCAGCAGTATTTCAAAATTAAATGCAGAAAAGGCAGACAAACAAGCCAGATTAATATACAGACAGTTTAAAAGTAGAGTGTACTTTTTTAAATGAACAGATTAACGCATATAAGACTAGAGGCAACATTTTTTAAAGATTTTGATTTTAATAGGGGTCTTTACAGAGTGGATAAGGAAGAAAGAGAGATGGATATTTAAGTGTTATGTAATTATTGAACTTTGGCCATTTCCTCCTCCCCCTCAGTTTTGTTCTATTCCCCCTCCCCCTTATTTTTGTGACAAGGGAGGAAATCCCCCCTTATGATAAAATCCAGGGAGCATTTCTGCTGTTCTAATGTCCTTTAAATCTTTTTCCAAGTCAAACAAGGATGATATTCTGATTTTCAGAAGTTGACTGAGGGGGATCATACTGGGATTGTTACATAATTTTAAAATCTAGACCTCCATTTAGTAATTGAAAGAGACTAGTCTCCTTGGATAGGGTATTGGTGCCAGGACATCATACAACAATGCAGTAATGGCAGTTAAGTGTTACACAACAAAAATTATTTTTACCTCCCAAAAAACTACAGTTTTATATTTAAATTGCAACTTGCTAAGTTATCTGATTTTGAAATTGTTTGGACCTCGAGGACACCAGCTGTGTGTATAGTAAAGTTAAATGCTTGCCGTAAGGTGGTGCATGTTGGGATGTGATATCCACTTGTTACCAACTTGGTTTTTGCATATCTGCAGTTACCATACTTTGCAGATGGCTTGCGTTTGAAGCAAGGATGAACCCTATCTTTTTGGGGATCAAAAACTCAGGATCACAATGATGAAGAAAATGGTTTCCACACAATTACTAGACTTCTTCATAACCAAAGTTGGTGGATGGTTTGTACTTGGGATAAGAAAGAACCCTGTGAATTTTGTGGTCAGAAGTACAAGGTCAAGGTCATTGTGATTGAAAGTCTCCAAAATCTACAGCTACCAAACCTGGTGGATGGCTTGTACTTTTGTCGTATGGAAGAAGCCTGTTGATTTTACAATCAAAATGTTAAGGTCATGGTCATTGTGGCTGGGAGAAACAGAGTTCTGTATAAAATTGTAAGTTATTTACATTGGGCACTATTAACAATTGGACATGTTTGTAATGTGCATTTCACTGTACTTTTGGTTTTATATTTTCAGCTACTTTTGTGTTTTTGGTTGATATATTTTAGTCTTACTAAGCTGTACATGGGGGAATTCTCATAGACTTGTTCTTTGGTTTTTCAGAGGTAAAGGAGGAACAGAAAAGCACGAGTACGAGGTTATGATAGATTTTTTCAAAGCAGTAGTTCCTACAGTAAGTAACAGTACAATAATTTGTTCATGTTGGTTTTAGCCCTCCTGGTCATAGACCAAAAGAGCTTATTGGTTGGCCTGTTGTCCAAATTCTGTTGTCAGTCCATCTCTTAGAACATATTTATTGCTACTTCTCCTAAACTACTTGGACATTTACCATAAAACTTTACATATTCATCATAATGTCTGGTTTGTCCTAAATGAAAATGGCACTCCACAAACATCAACTATAGCCACCACAGCAGTCATCTTGAAAATCTTTTTATTGCTACTCCTGCTGAATATCGGCAGGGCAATTTCACTGAAAGGCATCGTATGATATCTGGTTGGTCCTATATGACATTGGTGCTGAGCTAATGTCCCATATAGCCACCATGGAAGCCATATAGAAATATTACTATTTCTTCACTTTTGGTTGGTTCTAAATGAAAATGATTCTGCTTGAACATTCAAGATTGTCACTACATCGGTCATCTTGAAAATATAATTGCTACTACTTCTGAATGAATGGTCATATCAACATGCAGTTTTCACAGAATGACTTCATATGATGTTTAGTTTGTCCTGAATGAAAATTTTGCCAGTTTAGCAGCTACCTTGAAAACCTTTTAACTGGTACAGCTAGATAGAAATTCTTGTTACTCCCAAATGGAAAGTCATACCATGATGGAGCATTCATGAAAAGACTAATTATGATATCAAGTTGAATGATACTGATCTGACTTCAGATATGACTGCCTTCTTGAAAATCTTCTTCCTGCTGCTCTAAAATGGAAAGTCGTATTAACATTAGGTTTTCATCTGAAAACTTTTTATGGTGTACAGTTGGTCGAGAATAAAAGTGATGCCGATCTTACTTAAGTATTGCCACCAAAGTGGCCATCTTGAAAATCTTGCAACAGCTTCAAAAATGATGGTCATTTTGACATCCGGTTTTCACAAATAAAACCTAATATCTGGTTGGTTGTGAATGAAAATGTGAAGCCCAATATGGCTGCCACAATGAATATATTGAAAATCTTGGTCACAAATTCTACTGAATGGTTGGTCATATTGCCATGGGGTTTACACCAGAAGTCTGCTAATGGTGTCTGGTTTGTCTTAAATGAAGTTGTGCTTACCTTGTATGGTTGCATCAGTCACTGATTTGAAAAATCTTAACACTTACGAATATCAGAGATACTTGGTTGTTGTTGTTGTTATAGGGTTGAATGCCATTTTTCAGCACAAGATAGGCAATACATGGCAGCCAGTATAAATGGTGGAGGAAGAACCCGGGAAAACCCTGGAAAGAACCACTGACCCATGAGGAGCTACCTGCAAGCTTTTTCACATTCCCACATTGGCCAAACCCAAGACTTGAACCCACGCAGACAGAGGTGAGATGGCAGTGATCCGTAACGGTGAGCACTTCAGATAACTTGGCCGCTTGGGGCCCCTTGACACTTGGTACTTAATAGAAGAATCTTTTCTTGAGTTCCTGCATTTTTTTTTTTTTGGACAGTAGAGCATCAGTGCATTCAAGGAACTCTTGTTTTTAAAGAAGAAATTGTGTCACGTTTGGTTCAGGATCACTTAAAATATCATATCTGTTTTATGGAGATGGGTGTTTGCTTCATGCAGATTGTGAATCATTTTTGTTCCCTTGTTTCATGTTAGTGTTCCAATAGATGCTTACTAACTTTTTTTTTAAAATTTAGAACAAATTTAAAATTACATCTTAGGAACTTGCGTTAAATAGTGTACAAATCTTGAAGAGAGCAGCAGTTTCAAATATCAGCATAATTTTATTATAAAAATTACCCACACATTTCAGATTTCAAACAATTTATCAGTGAATTAATTTCCAATATTTATTACTATTGCTCTAATTTCCAGATAAATGCATCTAAAATTCCTTCAGTCTGCCTTGTAAAAATAAATAATGTCAAACAAAGGTCTGGTTTACAGAATGTTTATATGTGTGTGTGACTGTTGTTCAATTTTTCAGGAATCAAAGAAGACAATACAAGATAGATTTATATTTTTTGTTATAAAAAAGAAAGAGGAGGGACCTTTTTGGCCACAGTTGTTAAAAGGAGCAAAGAAGGTAAATACATACTTCAATTTTCATGACTTCATAAAGTTTTGCTGACGTTTATTCATTGAAAGGAAACTAAGTTAATGGTTGTGTATTTTTGTGTCTATTTATGACATGTTTATATGATCAGTGTTCAAAATTTGAGGTGAAATTTCCTAAATGGTGCGGGTAATAAAGTGGGCTGCAGTGGATATGTGTGTGTGTGTGTGTGTGTATATATATATATATATATATATATATATATATATATATATATTCCATTTTACCCAAAGTCTGATCAAAACTGCAACAGTTGCAAATACAACTGATCACTGATAACTTCAATATTTTGATTACAATGGCAGAACATACCTGTGAACCTGTGACCTTCAGTTATAAATGTAAATATTTTATGATTGATGTACATCTGAATCACTATATAAAATTATTTTCTGTTGAATGCATGCATAATTTTTCCTGGACTATGAATAAAGACTACAATACATATATAATGATTATGGGTATATTTCCTTCTTCAACAGACTTGAATTTTGACCTTGGAAACTGGTTCTTTGCACAAACCTGTTATAAAAACCTTTTCTTGAGAGGCTGCTTTTTGTTGGCAAAAAGAGTGGTCTCTCGTGACAGCAAATGTATAGTGGGGACAAGATGGTGTACAGACACTTTCAGCTAAGGTGTAGTGGGGTCTGAAATATGCATGGGCAATATCAGCCAAAGTGAAGTTGGGTTAAGGTGTGAGGGCAGTATTGGCTAAGGAGTGGTGGGGTAAAGAGATCAGCCATGGTGTAATGGGGTCAGGGTGTAAAGGCAGTATCTGCTATGGTTTAGTGGGGTAAAGAATTTGTACAGGCTTAATCAGCTGTGGTGTAGTACGGTCAAGAAGGTGTACAAGCAAGATGAGCTGTGGTGTAGTGGAGTCGGTAAGGTGAACAGGCAAGATTAGCTGTGAAGATCAGTTGTGGTGTAATGCGATCAGGGTGTAAGGGCAGCATCAGCTATGGTGTGGATGGGTGAAGAAGGTATATGAGCAATATCGGCGAAAGTGTTGTGGGGTGCAGAAGGTTTAAGGGCAGTATCATCTACAGCAGTGGTTCCCAACCTACTTTTGCTGTGACTCTATAATGGCCACCAGCAAGACCTCATGACCCTCAGGTTTATGAAATGATTTATAAAAGCAAAAGAATTTTGTTCTGATGACCCTTCATGACCATACTGAGAATCACCCTGCGACCCTGGTTTGTGTCGTGACTTAGGTTGGGAACTGCTGATCAAAGGTGTATGGGGTCAAAAGGTTGCAAGGGCATATTACTTGTGGTTTAGTTGGGTGAAAAAGGTATACGGGCAATATCAGCTAAGGTGTAGTGGGGTCAAGAAGGTATATATGCAATTCAGCTAAGGTGTAATGGGATCAAGAAGGTGGAAGAAGTGTTGACAGGAAGCAGACCAGGGAAGAACATGGATGTTACGCTTGATTTTGAGTTCAAACTCAGGTGGTAGTCATGCTTTGTGATCCATCTGATTACACCAGTGTCTGTAAACTGGCACTATGGCTTAATGGACAAGGAGATTTAGAATCCTTGTAATCTGTCTTGTGAAGGTCAAGTCAGAGAGTTGACAAGAAGATTTAGAATCCTTTTAATATGTGGCAGAAAAAGTCAGAGACGTACAGCATATTATATAACTTTTCCCTTTTTGTATACTTGCAGGCACATTGGTTAAAAACAGACTTCAACAAATGGAAAGATGAAGATGACTCAGATGATGATGACAAAGACATGAACTTTGAAGATGTAAGATACTTTTACTTTTAGTAATGTATATGTGTATATATGTATGGATGTATGCATGTATGTATGTATGTATGTATGTGGTTTATCAGCACACTCTTCGCTATAAGCACTTAGTAAGTTCAGATATTCACCAAAAATGGATACAGAATGAATTCAGAAAAGGGTCAAGTCCTTAAAATACAATATCAAATTTTTAAGATATGTCCAGGAACTCTATTGTTCATTTAGATGCTTCAGTGTTTGTTTCATGTTCATTGTTCGTTGCATCCTCATTGTCTTGTACTCTTTGTCACCTACACATGAAAATCATTTTGGCTGAATCTCAAGGAGTAACTCAGTTGTACCAAGTTAAGGTCATAGTGACCTGTTTTCATGCTTCAGTGACTTTTGTATTTTCATATGTTCATTCATTACTTTCAGTATCTTGGATCTTATTTCACCTACACATTAAAATTGGTATGTAGGTGCATCTGATTGAAAGTCACCTTGACCTAGTTTTCTTTTCAAATATGTCATTCTACTACCTTGCAAATCCAGCCCTCCCAGATACTACTTTAGCTAAAGGGAGCTTAAAGTTGTCTGCTGACCTGTGTGGCGGTTAGGCAGAGTGATCTCCCTTTAGATATAAGAACTTCGTGGCAAAGCCCAAGAGCCTATCAGTTACTACTTCCACTAATGCCAAGAAACATGTTCTTATCATGAGGGACCTCGCAAAAGCCAGAATTTACGTGGAAGATATACCACTACAAGTTGTTGGAGTTTTAACTTTTAAGGAAAGTATACTCCATCTATATTTCCAACTTTTCTCTTTCTATCATGACAAAGTTCTGCCTTTACAAGTTGCTAACACTTTGTTGTCATCACACATTTAGATACTTGCAAGTGGACCCTAAATGACTTCACATTCAGTTTGGGTTGTAATTATTTTGTACGTGCAAGTCTCTAGCACTTATAAAACTCCTAATATATGTGTAATTCCATTACAAATGGGTACATATCAGTGAGTTTTTGTTCCAAGGCATTCATAGCATCCGGGCACCAACTTCAATGTTTTTACTTGTATGGGCAGTCTCTGTGCCTTTTTTTACCTACAACTATTGCCTCATAATGGATATTGTCGCACCTATTGTGTATGCCTCTATAGCAGTGCCTTAGTTCCCATTATGTGAAGTTTTTTGTGTGTGTTACTAGATACATGTAAATTTCTGTATTTCTTCCGCTCTGGTCAGACAAATACAGGTAAGTGATTTATACATGGTCTGTTCAGTTGCATCCTGCACATGCATGTTTCTATAGGTGACACTTGAGTCATGTTATCTGCATAAACTTTCCATCATATTTAAAGACCACTTAGTCCCTCACATTGGTGGCCTATGCAACTTCACATGTTACGTTTGGGCTACAATATTTATATGTGTGCATGTAAAAAAACTCCTTATATATGTATAATTCCGTCTTTTTGTACATACAGGTGAGTTTCGTTTACCACGGTATCCTTAGCCGTAGAATGCCATGCTTCAATGATTATGCCTGAACAGGCCGTCCTTGACCTTAACTACAGGTAGCATTTTATTTGCTCTCACTTTTTTCCAGGTAACCATCATTTGGTATAGCTCTGCACCCACACAGTATTCAAACATCACATGTGCAAGTTTTATAATTTCTCCCCAGTGCAAGTGGTATTGTCATTATATTTTACCAGTATACTTCATTGTTTTATTAGACTGTCTGTTATCAATTTTTGGGTCACCCTTTTAATAGTTTACCTCCACAAGGATGTTGTGTTTTAAAGACAGTTGCAGGGCTACAGTTTAAAACTATGGGCAAAACGCAAAAACACACAGCTCAGGACAGAGATGTCACCAGTCTGAATGCTGACTTTTCCTCAGTGTGAACTTCATGGGGACAAGGGAGATAATTCAGCTTACCCTGCAGCCAGGAAGCGCCATATATTGACACAATCTGAAACAGCTCCAACCATGTCACCACCAAAGTACTCAGCATTTATGGAACTCCCTCTACATTACCTCCTCAGGGTCCAACTTGATTACTCTTGCGGAACAGCAAGGAACAGAGCTAACAAACAGCCAAGTTCCCTCTCATTCAACAGACATGCGGACAGGTTACATGGATTAAGCACACCATAACCTGTCCCAACTATGATCCTAGCAATATCCTCCTCATATTGATGGCTTATTTTCATTGCGATTGGGCTGGGCCATATACTAGGGATCACAAATGGCCAAACATCATTATTACAGGCTCAATCAAAAACAGCCTATCTTACAGTACATCAAACCCAACTTTTACAGATTTGCAGGGACCAGTCTAACCTTCATACCACCTCAAGACACTCATTTGGCATGAAGTCATGAATAGTTCCTCACACCTCAACAAATGTTGCTTCGCAATTTTTCTACACTCTTTACTCAGTGACTGTCTAGATGTCATGGTTTCTAATTCAGGGCAGTCTGTGAGTTTACTGAGTGAAAGACCTAGTCACTCTTGGCCAGCTAAGTCTCGATCATTACAGGGGACCAAAGTCGCACCTCACACAACTAAAAATGATGTTGCTTGTTCCCCAGTACTTTCATCTATTTTACACAGTCTGATGGCACAGCAAGATTCAGCCTTCCCGAGCCTCTGTTGAGGACATTTTCCACCCCTGGAGTTTTGTCCTGCCCCAACACCATCAACAGCCTGGACCAGAGCTCCAGCATTGGTTGATCTTATGATGGAACACAAGAGTCCGACTTAAATTACTTCCACAGTCTAGGAGATTTACAGACATTCTTATCTGCCTTCAGCATCAGTTTGTCAGTGGTTCTACCTTTGCCCCCCACCCACCAGTCCTTCATTTGGTAACCCCAGCAGCTGATGGTGATACTGCTGCTTTGGGGATGACACAGCCACACTCCATAGGTATGGAGTTCAATACACAGGCAACAAATTTTGTCTCTGACTGCTCCAGTGACCTAGTGGTTAGAGCATCTACCTCTGATGCAATAGGTCACAGGTTCGAACCCCTCCATACCAAAGACTTGCAAAATGGTACTTACAGCTGCTTCGCTAGACACACAGCATTAAGAGGTTAGTGTTGGGACTGGTCGGCCTGGTGTCTGGATAATGTGCCTGGGTGGGATATCACGCTACTTGTCTGTGGCATGATGCCCCAGTGCTAGACATCTCTATAAACTGCCATACTGACTGAAATTTTTTTTAAGCTACGTTAAAAATCCAAATCACACACACATATTTCCTCTCCCTCATGATAGGGTGTTGAAATACGATCCACGGTAGCATCTTTCTTTCAAGGAAATTCTATCTGCATGGGAATTCCTTGCCTACTAGGCTTGCTTAGCACGGCAGCAGACCTTCTTGTAGTCCTAGGTCACCTTCTTATGCACCGATTGCAACTGTTTCCTCTACACGAATGGAGTCATAAGTTTGCACACTGGATCATTCTCTCACTATCTGCTCCCAATTGAGGCACCATCTGCAGGATTGGGACTGACTATTGGTGGACAGTTTGCGACAAGGTGGAATGCCAAACTCCCAACCTTTGTCTCTCCCATCCTGGACCTAAAAAGGCTTGCACAGTCAACGCCCTATCGTTGGATTGGACCAACCTAAATGCATACGCCTATCCTCCAACACCTCTGACTCCAAAAGTGAGACAGAACACAAAAGAATCAGCTTGTCATCACTCCGATGGGAGTTGTCATAGATCAATGACCTCCTCAATCTTGTTTTGGAAACCACACGGAAAATTTGGGCTTTCCTTCATTTACTCAAACAAGCATGATGGCAGTTGTTTCAGCCAGCACATCTGGATCATATCAACCAGGCCCTTAGACTTAAACAATTCTCACAACCGGTCGTGGAGAGAATTGCTCAGGTGCGATGGTCCTCCACTCTCAAAGCATATGAAGGCAAATGGTACATTTTCTCCCAATGGTGCGCAAATGAACATATCCTGCTTTTCCAGGATTTTGCTATACTGCAGATAGTTAATTTCCTCCTCTGGCTCTTCGAAGAGAGAAAATTAGCACCGAGTACGATCAATGGTTACCTGCTCCATGATTGCTGACACCTTTTGTAATCATGGGAGAGAGGATATTGGACCAACCCACAGACTTATCTCACCAACAGCGTGTATACATGGCCAAAACTTTGATCATATGCCCAAAGTGGAACCTATCTTGGGTATTAACCTGGATGAACAAAACACGTTTGGAATCAATTTCAGGGGCATCACTGGCACTCCTTTTCCCTACAAGACCTACTTCCTCATGGCATTAACGATGGCAAGCAGATTTTGTGAATACATGCTGTATCAGCAGACCTGAATTAAATGCAAGTTTCTTCAAGATTGATCAGACTTGCTGATGATGGCATCCTTTTTCATCACCAAGAACCATCTCCCTTCCACGGGTAACCAAACTTTTGTCCTGAGCCTTCTTTTTCATCTGGACACATCAACTGAAGGCCACATACAAGACCCAGTATGAGCTTTCATGTGGTACTTTAATGGAACAGAGCCAATGCATTGAGGGAGATACACTTCTTCCTACTTCTCCTAAAAGGACAGAAGGATATATCAAAACAGACTATCTTGTCTGGGAGTAAGGGGGTTATTTGCTCAGCATATAGGGAAATAACCCCAGCTTATATGAACTTATTGCTAATTTCTGCTCACAAGGTTTGAGCAGTTGCCATCAGCCTAGCATCAGACCGGAACTGTTCACTAACTGACATTGAGGCTGTGGGATGGAGATCGGAGTCCAGTGTCCCTAACTTTTACCCCTGAGATCTGACATCCCAGAGGGCCCAATTCGATCTGGTAGGACCTATATCTGTAGCTCAACAGGTCTCCATTCAAGATTGATCAACACCTTCTTAAGAAGCAGCTTCACGACTTCGCTGGATTTGCGGAGGGGGGGGGGGAATTTTCCCATTTTGAAGCCGTGCCCTGACAGATGAATTTAGATGAAATCTGAACCTTCTGTTGTATCCATGTGTCCCTTTATACAGATAGTTTGTAAGAAAGGGATGAGGTTGCAGCAACCATTGCAATACCACATGGTACCATATCAGGCTAAATACAGAATGAAGCCTTCATTTTTACTGCAGATAATTATAGCCATACCAAAATCTTTTGAAAACTATCAAAATTTTAATTAATATATTTGATTATATTGTCAGGATACCATTTTGCACTGAAACCCATGCCAGACCTTCAAGTGACATCTTGTAAACATCCGGGGTATTAGAAAAACATCTCATAAAATCTGGTAAAAACATTCTCTGCTGTTGGCTGCCAAGTTACATTCATATTATGGATAGCAAAAAAGCAGTTAAAGCAGCCGACACTGCTCTGAATGGAAGATTCCATTTAGCAACTGTAAATATTGTATAAATATCATGGCCAATAAAATTAACAAAATATGTGGAATGAAGAGTACATGAACCAGCTTAGAAACATTAAACCTATCTTTTAGAGTGGACTAAAAAAATAGAGATGAAATGATATTGTATCATGTACATGACACGTACCTAACCAATGAGTTTCTCCAGAAGAGTGAACCTCAGCCTGAGTGCATCCACTGAGAGTGGAACACATTCTTGTTGAGTGTAGCAGCTTCCACCATGTGAGATGAGATGTATTTTGTATAAGAACACTTCTGAAACTAATTGGTGATTTACCTCCTGAAAAAGTTTGGACCTTGTAAAAGAATGTGGTTTATGTAAAAATGCTGACATTATATTTTCAAGATTTTACCTATTTACTCATCGTTTTGTATAATTTTAGCATCTTTTTCCTTTGTCTTTTCTTTCGAAGTAAATATTTACATAATTTGGAAGAGTTAACTGCTAGATTTTAACACATGTTTCTCTTTGTATATTTGTAACATATGCTGTATAACCTGTGCATTGAAGTACAATATGCACCCTAATTTTTGACCCAGATTGAGGGAAAAAAAAGAAACAAAGTTAGTTCTGCCATACAGTATGCATGTGATATAATGTATTTTGAAATTTTGACAATTTTGCTCCATTTTCGTAGTGTGACGCTGGTTGGCCATTTTGCATAGTACCCTGGCCATCATTTGTTACATGATGTCTGAATTGTTTACAATAAAGCTTGACTGTTTCTCCAGACTTTTCTGTCACTATGTGACACCCAATCAGGTCTGTTATTTTTTTAAAGACATCGTAAAAGAAAGAATGAAGAAAAAGACAATATTGAAAGTATATCTTTACAATGTTATAGTTGGCCCATAAAATGGCCATTTTAAGGTTAGCCTTGTTATGGGAGTTCAGTCTATTGCATCAGATACCTCAGATTCCTCTTAATCCTTGTCGTACTTTGTATATCCTCATCTGTCATTCTCATCTCCCAGACGTCAGACATTTCTATGTTGGATCCCTCCTAGAGGCTCTGTTCCCATGTGCTTCTGCATATTAGTGATAGTTAACTCATCTTTGGCAGTGTACCTTTTTACATGGCCATGTTGATATTTTGACCTCATTCATTCAGATTCAAGATCCAACACAAGGAACTGTGTGAAAGTTTAGGTTCAGTATTTATACTTATTTGGAGCATCATGATTCTTCCGAAATATATGACATTGTCCAGGCTAGAATTTACCAAGAGAGTGCATCATAATTGTACTTGGCACATCAAAGCATTAGCCAGCACTGTTTACCATTAGAAACACCATGCCAAGTCAGTTCAGCAGTAATCATGTATTGTATTAAAGAAGTATCAAATACAGTTATTTAAAATATAAATGAGCCCAAAAAACAAGGTAATTTTCCAAAGAAAATTAAATAAATTGCAAAGTTTTTGTTTTGTGTGAATTTGTCTCTTTCAGAGCTTCTTGTGTTGTAGCTGATGGGCAAGTGTGGGCACAGGAAGGCCCCCCCCCCCCATGCAATGAGTGTGCACACATGAATGCTGACGGATGTGCAGTTTGTTGTCTCTGGACGGACCAAGGCCAGAGGTCTCAGAAGCACTTAATCACATCTATTTGGATGCTTCTTTTGTTGAAGCTGCTGAACAAGTATGGGCATAGGAAGGTCCCATGGGACACATCCCATCTGCTTATGATGCAGTGGGTGTGCACAAGTGGATGAATGTCCAATTTGTTGTCTATGGACAGACAAAGGCCAGAGGTCTCAGAAATGCTTAATCACGCCTATTTGAATGCAAATGTTATATCTGGGATGCAGAAAATCACGCATGCAGTAGCTGGACAGCAAAGTCAAAGGCTTGCCAGTCCTGCTTCAACCACCTACTGAGTGGTAAAGTATGTTGATCAATTTATTATTTTAGAGTACATCAAAATAACATGATGTAATAACTGGGCAGCAAGTTCAAAGGCTTTGACTAGCTGCTGAGTGGTGGAAATGTACTGATATTTGCATTGACTGAATTCAGAGGCAGAAAGACCCAGAGATGTACATGTGGTCATTGTAAGAGTACATCAAATGAAGAACTTTAGCTTTCATTATTGTGTTTGTTTCCGAGTGTAGCCAAATAAGTAGTGCATGTAACCTCAAAATCAAGACCCGTCAAGACTTTGACAAAATGCTGTTTGCAAATTTGTACAAGTGTTTTGGGGTTAAACGGCAAAGTGAGAAAGATTGTAATGAGATACAGAAGAGTGCAAAAATTGCTTGAAGTGATAGTTCATGTGGGACAGTAGCCAACTGTAAGAAAGTGCATGATGCCTAGCTTAGTGTTTGGAGTAAGAGCTTTCCTTGGATGGACAAAATTCAGTCTACTCTGAAGGACAAACAAGAGCTATATGTCAGTGATGTAAAGAATTTGGAAAATTAAACTCAATAGCAACCACTGGTTCATCTAATCTTGACATTTGGCAACTTCAGGTGTGCCCAGGATGTTTCTGGGAGGAGACTGCAACTTTTTCTGGTGGGAATACACCAGGCAGTAGTAGTGGTCTGTTCCCTCTTTTATACTTAAGCTGTTGGTTTCTGCTTCCAGCCATCAGACCATTCACTACACACACACACACACACAAATGCCCCCAGAGGAGTCGGGCACATAACAAATGGGGATATTGGCTGGAGTCTGTGCTAAACTCCCAGTCAAAACCTTTGGAACAAAAGACCTACACTCTGATGACAATTGCCTTTAATGCTAACCACTTTTCAGCAGCCTTGTGTAGTCTATTATTGGAGGAATCATCTATGTGTGTTCACTGGAGGCTGTAGTGAAGACATTGCTTCATGTGCTGTCCATGCCAATAGTGCTTTTAGCAGAGCTTCTTCATCTCTGCAAGTATGCTGCCTTGGGAGATGTCAGAGGTGTTAAGCAAGAAGTGTACGAGGTCAGCATCTCTTGAGGCAGAGACACTCTTTGGAGGTCTCGTCCTTCCTTGGAATCGCAGGATTTGTGGGACTAGCAACACAGGTTGATGGCAGCAGTTCTTGGCCCTTTAAAACAACCACCCTGACCACCCTTCAAGATCTTCTCCCAAGTTCTTCAAGCAGTCACAGTTCACAGCTCCTTCCTGCCCATTATTTGCTAGGTGATGCAGTTGGAGAGGTGAAGAATAAAGTCTTCAGACTTCAGACTCATCCCCCTTCCACAGGAGGGAGTTGTTGGCCGTAGCATAGCTGCCAAGTGTCCTGTTTTTCACGTATTTGTTCCATGTTTTCGACCTGAATATGGGTGTACATTTTTCTTGCTAAATATACGTTTTTTCATATTAAAAAAATAATTAAAAATTTCCTTACAATTTTCTATTCAGAATGGGCACTTGGTTCCATTCTGATAGAAATGTATCGCATGTATATAGGAACAGAGTTCTAAAATATGATTGGTTCATTCGAAATCGAGGTTACCATGCCAGTCATTAACTGCCATATTGGATTGCACAAACAGTTGCCACTGTCTTTCATCTTTGTAATATTCAGCTTCTAATCATGTCAAAAAGGAAAGCAGAACATTCACAATTTTCCCCAGGAAAGACAAGAAAACAGAACTGGAAGGACAATTGTGCCATCTTGTTTAGATTTGCGAAACCATCTAGTAGAGGAGAAAACTTTTTTCTGCAAATTGTGTAATGTGATTTCGCTATTGAGCATGAAGGCACCCATGACATACAAGAGCATGAAAAAGCTAATAAGCATCAGCTTCCTGCTTCATCAACAACAGCTCAGCCTGAACTTATGATGTATATAAATACCAGAGAGAACCCTGATGTAATTTGATTGAAATTCATTTTATTAAATTTCTTTTAGAAATGAACCTTCCTCTTTCAGTTATTAGTGTTTCTGGTGATTTATTTCACATGTGTTTTCCAGACAATAAAATCACAAAGGATTACTTGCTAGAACAAAAACAGTTCAGTAAGAAAATCGCACAGAATTCAGATCATCGTCGGTGAAAGATGGTATGTTGGAATCGATAATGATTTTAAAAAAAACAAGATGTAGAAAAGGCTCCTATAAATGGCCTGGGTATGAATGTGTGTTGCACTCTTACACCTTCTAAATGGGCATCCGAATGGAACAGGGTGCCCATTCATAAGGTGCAATAGTGTAACACACACATATTTGACAGTAAATTATTAAGTAGGTTATTGTCCTACTTTACTGATGGTTGTAGATGTCATGAATAATTTCATATGCATTGAAATTTTAAACAGTATTTGTTCGTGAAAATAAGTATTTTTGTCATAAGCAGTCAGTATTCTTGTACTCCAAGTTTGGCAGCTATGCCTTAGGGAGTTGCAGTTTCCTGCAGCAATTCAGTAAGTGCGTATTTAGCCCTATTTTCCACGGCTAGTGCACCCTAATGATTTTTTTTAAGGAGAGCCTGGAATCCAACTGGAATTTGAATTCAGTGGAAATATCCTGGAAACCTCTTTGAAAATTACTTTTTGTAATAAAATGTCCTGGAATTTGATATTAAAAAGCTAAACTAGATAGTAAGAGTTGACAAAGAATGAATTTTATTTGCTTAAACATGAAAAACTGAAGAAGCTTAAAACTGGTAAATAAGGCTGCCAACTCCCAAACCGATGTACATGAAATGGGCATACATCTACACCCATGCCCCAAAGCTGCTTTAGGCACGGCAGTTAAAAAGGACCATGAACAATAATGTCTCAGGAATTCCATTCTACATTAAATCACTTACACTATAAAGCCCACCAGTATTCTCAATACACCACTCCCTTGATAACTCGCGCCCTGATAACTCGCGAATCTGCTTATAACGCAGGGTCAGGCATGGATCCCATTTTTTGTACCAGAAAATACCCCCCCAAAATTTATCCCTATTTGTTGAACTTAAAGAAAATCGCGATTGAAACTGCTCACTGAAACGTTGATATATCGCTCATTTTATGGTCGAAAACAGTAGAGAGGACCTGGAAATTTTAATCAACATTTTGAAATTATCAGCTTTTCATAAGAAGTCATATAATTGGTCAGTTTCTTTCCAGACGACATCTTAGTACATTGTAATTAAAGATATTCTAGGAAATTTCGATTAATGAAAATGTCACTTACGCCTGGTGTAGGCAGTACATAAATAATTAAATATAAAATTTTAAAAATTTTATTAAGTGAAATTTGTGTTTTAATTCTATCTTTGAGTTCCTCTTAAGTGTAATCATCATTAATGCAAATGTGTATTTAAACGTAGAATGTGTCAGCTATGTCCGCAGGCGTTTCTCTGAGAACCCAATTAAGTCCCGACCATGTTTTGATAACTGACTTGTGGAAGTATTAGTAGTATTGTTGCAATGAATTAAAAGCTGGCCTCCTTTACATTATCATGTCAGTTATGTCTTTTGAATCAAATAAAGGAGGTTGAATAAAAGAAACATTAAAAGGCACGCAAATCCATCTTAAAATCTAACGACCCCGGTTGTATGTCGGGTGAACTCACTTCAGTTGATCAGTCAAACACTGTTATACATGTTATTGTGTATGTAACATAAACTACCTTAATTTAACCGACTCGTTCATAATTGTGATCAAAGATAGCAAGGCAGCCAAGAGAAACGGATACTTTGCAAAATAAAGAGCTTGGTTTCACAGATACGGACCGTAGTGGGCAAGCAAGTTTCAGACAATTCTTGAAGTGGCACTTAGAAATATCATCAGGGATGGTAAGAAGTTTCACTATCACTTCCAATGAAATCACGACATTAATATTGTACTAACTGAACAATTCAAAATTTGAGTTTCGACGTAGATGAATGTCTCGCAAAATAAATGTCGTTAGTTTTTGAAAGAAAGGAATCTTGTTTCGTGGTGTATCAACAGTTAGTCTAGTTCCCTGCTACTCCGATTCCTGACTTGGTAAAATACTATTACAAACCACTCCGGGAACCAGACTAATCAACAAAACAAAAAGCAGTGAGGTAATACACAGATGTTTCGCATATACGTGATGATTGTTGAAACTAGTTGGAACGATCTTTCACATGTTGGACATTTTGAAAATAAATGTTATTTATACAGAATAACGAACAACTTTATTAGAAAAAGTGCGTTATTAACAATTATTATCGATGTAATTGTATAACGAGGATTCAGTCATTAAACAGCCCAGTTCCCTACCACCCCCACGGTTTTCTCGAAGTATAGCCTAAGCGGATTTTTTCAATTTTTGGAGGTCCCTCGGTAACTCGCGCCCTCGCTTATAGTGCGGTCTTTGGTTGTGGACCCAGTTGTGCGCGAGTTATCGAGGGAGAGGTGTATTTTGATTCTAGCTGTGCAGCAGTGTGAAGAAAAAAAACTAATGGAGTTGTATGTACTCAGTAATCACTGTTAATTCAGTTCAAATCTTCACAAAATAAGAAAACGAATTTTACAGTCATTCAGTATAGAGTATAAATGAATAGTACAAAATAAAATTAAATCTTTAACTTGAAGAAATTCAGTGGAAATATTCCCTATTGATGTGATTTAAAGTAAACTTGCAAGAAGTTTATAGCAAATGATGAAGTAAAACTCTGAAAAGTGGAAAGAGCCTTATGAATATAAGGAAGATGATGACTGGTGGATGTGGAGGCATGCCCTCCCATCTGCTGGGGTTGTCTTGTCACCTCTGTTCCTGACCAGTTTCATTGTAACTCATCAGAGGAAACTGATATGTTTAATTCATTCAATCAGCTAACCACCATCTTTTGTCAGTGAGAGGTTTATAAACCCATAGCTGTGGGTGCAGTTGGTAGAGCTGCAATTTTAGTCATGTGACAGATATTCCTATTGTCGGGACCTGTTACTAGAACCGTTATATTAAGTTGCAAGCTCATTTGATGCAGCTGGGTTTCAAATGATACAATTGTTATGCAGCTGAGATTCTGCTGAAAAGATGGTAAAAACAAAAACCTCAAGTTAAAGTTATTTGTTTAAATAGGGTTATAAATGAAGTAATGACTTATGAATATAACTCAAGGTGCCCTTTTTTCTTGGAAAGCTGGACAAAACACATAAGACATTAGCTCAAATTTGGATATGATTTTGGATTAGGGCTCATTTACATAGGTTGGGACGTATTTTTGTCCCATTTAGGTTTCTAATGATACATTGTATTCTTCTTTCAGTTAATTCAGTGACTAAAGAATTGTTGTGTTTTCTCTTTTGAAGATGATGAATAGCATGGGAGGAATGGATGGTGCAGATAATGCAGTGAGTATTGGGTGTTGAAATACATGGCAAGGGACTCAGACAATAAAGAAATGAGTATATTCCTTGGGACATGCATGTAAAACCATGATCACTCAAAGTAACAATCCCACAAATAAGTGGTGTGTTGATGAAGCAGAATAATTGAACTGGTTAGAAAATTCATAGAAACAATTATAGAATTATTATTTTCCGTAAATGATTTTAAATAATTATGGCATCAGACCTCTAGATAAGCAATATATTTGCATATTCTATGCAGAAAATTGGACAGTAAAATACATCAGTTAATTTTTTAATGGATTGGAATTACACAAAGCAATTTAACTGCCAGCATTTAGTAAAAAGTTCTTAGTGTATTGATCCTGCCTTAAGCACAGACCATGTTTTATGATAGCGTTCTTGATCAGTATAAACTATGCTTCTGTTTTGAGTATGTTTTGTTTTTGTTTAACACATTGGCTATATGATGCTGAGGAAATGGGAACCAAGTACTTTTTCCAAAGGACATGTGGAGGAAGCCAACCTAGGCTAGCCTGGGTGGGTATCTAACTGACAACCCATGGATTATTATTTGGATGCTCTACCAACTGAGCTACATTGGCTTCCTTATGTTTTCACTTCAAGCAGTGACTGTTCTGTGTACATTTCAAAATGATAGTACTTTATCACTGTGAGATCATTCATACAAACAGAATCAAACACTCCTTGAATCAGTATTTGTCACTAATCAGCTTGACATCTTACAAAAAATGTGAGGGGCCCCGAGTGGCTGAGTGGTCTAAAGCGCTCTATGTTACGGATCACTGCCATCTCACCTCTGTCTGCGTGGGTTCGAGTCTAGGATATGGTGAATGTGGATATGTGAGAAAGCTTGCCAGTAGCTTCTCGTGGGTCGGTGGTTCTTTCCGGGGATTTCCCGGTTTCTTCCTCCACCATTAATACTGGCCGCCATGTATAGCCTATCGTGTGCTGAAAAATGGCGTTAAGCCCCACAACAACAACAAAAAATGTGATTAAGGCTTTGATGATTAAGACTTTGTCTGGTATAATAAGTGTGTTTCTTAGTGTTTTAAAAGAAATACCCCATCAAATTTATACACAATTCTAATGTGGATAGTAAAGGATCTGTTATATTTTAATCTAGAGATCAGGGCTTCATATTTAAGGAAATTTTTATTAAATTTGCACCTTTAATTTACTGCATCACAGCTCAATCTGATGATTACATGATAGATGATGGACAGTATAAGATCAAAATCTCATTTGTGGTTCATGAACAGTACCAAACAGTCAAAGCTTTTGTTCAGATATCTCATGTGATGGAGTCAATTAACAAAATTTATTCCATTGTAAGCAAAACTATGACTAACTTGTACCCATAAAAGTCATAAGATTATATTTGTAGATGAAAGACTTTTTATTTTATTCTTCTAATAATCCTTAAAAATTTCCTTTTAAAAGTACATCTCAGTAAATGTTTCTGCTTAAAAAGTTCATTAATATGTTTCAAGTATGAACAACATGTCATGTGATGTTCTAATTTGATGGGTTTATTGTACCATTACCCAAATTAGAAATGGATATCTCTGAACATTACAGAAAATATAACTTATCCGGTTCTAATAAATGACGGTTATTATGAATCAATAGTCACCCTCAATTAATTCCCCAAACTACATCAAGTACTTGATATCACCCAAATGACATGCACTGTTCTAGTTTAAAGACCTCTTCATTCTGGGACCTGGAAAATTTTCTACAGCCAAAATCGAATTGTGGTGGTGGGGTACATACACAGAGCATGCAGGGTTCTATTGTATTTGTATTTATCATAAAAATGAAAAAATATGTAAAACGTTGCTATAACTCGATGGTCGTGGTCCACAAAGCAGTTGTGCTACATAGTGTATCCTGCAACAATGCAACAAGTCAGTTAACTGAAGAAAATGATCCATGCATATCTCTTGGGCCTTACAAATTGGAGGCCTAGGGTGGCAGAATGGTCTAAGGCACTTGCCTTTGCTGATCACCTATGAGCACATGGGTTCAAGTTTTGTCTCAGTAAACGTACGTATGCAGAGATGCTAGGATGCATGAATGTGGGAATGGCATTGAAAATTGTGCAAATTGGCACACTTACAGAACAATGATGCACATGCAAATTAGTTTCAAAGTCACCAATATAAAAGTGTACTCAGTGGTAAACAATTTTTATTTCACTGTTAACCCATAAAATGCTTGTTGTGATGTAAGTCATGCTGCCAGTAGAGGCATCATAGCACTTGTTGTGAAATCTGTCTCTTCTTAGGCAGGCAACTATTTACACATCTGGATTCTTTGGCTTTACATGAATGGTTGTTAAAATAAATTTTATTGGCACACTGGGCCCTGGAACAAGCATTCTGTCATAGTTTGAACCTTGCAACAAGAAAATTTTGCAGATGTGTATTTAAAATACATGCCACCTTGAACACCAAAATGACTGATTCCCAACATGGTTCATCTTCAGATAATTTCATTTGGCAAATACTGGCTGATGATAGCAACGATGAGAATGATTTTTTGAAGTTGTGAACTATATCAGATTATTTGAGTTAGGAAGTGATAATGAAGATACCAGTGATATTAAACTAGAAAATGATGTTAAACATCAGTCCTGTGTACATTCTGGTTTGACACGGACAGGAGGGGAGCTCTCCACTTAAAACCTGTAAGCATCTCTCTATATGTGACAAACTTGCCACTAGCTTCCCATGGGTTAGTGGTTCTTCCCAGGTTTTCCTGGGGTTTTTCCTCCACCAAAATATACTAGCTGCCTGAAAAATGGTGTTAAACCTAGAGATATCAAAATTTTCGGAAATTTATACCAGGCAGTGTATCCCCCAGGAGTGTAAAAGTGAGGGTTAAAAAAAACCTTGGTGTCAGAACTGGGGGTCAAATAAAAAATGGGGAGGTCAAAAATGTACTGACAAATTTTCATCTGACCCATACTTTTTCAGCTTGAAATAGGATATTGCAACTTGCACAACATGCTCTCCCTGTCTCTAATAATACAAATAAACCAACACGCACAATTAACACACAAATGCATTGTTCATTCATAGGATAATTTTATTAGTTCATTTTCCTATTAGTATAAAGTCGTACTTTTAACAGTCTCCTTATAATCTCTTTGTAGCAATATTATTGACCAACACAGTCATATAAACCAACACAAAAAGCCAAATAAATCTTTCTAACCTATTGACAGTTAATTTACTGCCTGGCATAAAATGTGTACTATCATCGGTTTCACTGTACTTGTCCTAAAACTCATTTATCCAAAAATCAAAGAGGCTAATGATTCATCTTCTCCTTAATAAGTTACACTTGAACTTTTAGATCTTTCTTTCGTTGCAGCAAAGTTAAAAACCAACAAAATCTGCAGTGACCCCCTGACTTTGTAATCCAAATAATGGATTTGTCTTTTCAAGTTTACTGATTTCTTTGTTGTGAAAGAATGTCTTGGGTGATAATTTTTTCTACATTTATCTTGTGGCGAACAAGGGCAGATTTTTTAAAATTCTTAATGTCACGAAAGGATTATTCACTTTGCAGTCTTCGCAATCACGCGATCAGAAGTCACACCGGTAATCCCAATGGACATGCCGTATTCCAGTCACGAGAATTATTTTCACCATTTTTCATTAAAGTTAGATCCACAGCTACTCTTTTGTGTTCTGCTTCTTTCACTTTCGTGGCGAATGATTCTTAGTGCATGCCATTTTAATCTGGAGATCACTTTATAGTGCAACAAGCATTGAGGTTAAACATCTGGACGACATCTTGCTGAGCTTGATTGAAATCGTGTGAGAGTTCGCGAGATTAGGGGAAGCTACTCCGTCATAACTTTGCCTATGCTAGTCTGGTTCTCTATTTCGTATGCTCCGTATAGCGGAGTGCAACGCAGGGAGACTATGCCTATGTGCGAAGCATACAAGATGCCGTACCTCATCCAAAGAATTGGATATTAAATAAATCCTGATTGCATTTTGCAAATCCTTTGTGTCAAAAAAACGCACGGCAACAAAACATGTGCATCAATTTTCTCCAGCGTGCATCCCTGATGCACAAATGTGCGTAAAGGGAAACACTGATACCAGGTACCCATCAGTCATAACAATCGGGTACCCAATCAAATGGAAATTGTATTAAATGTGAACCTGAACTGCTTTGGTGTAGGTTCAGACATGCCAGCCCCCAAGAGAGGTATAAGCGTAATTTATTATTAATATAATTGGCAAAAAAGTGTAATCTGAGCATAAAAAGACCAATCTATATATTACATGCCATAATTCCAGAAAACTGTATGAAAAACGTACATATTTATTTTATTTAACGTACATTTAATTTTGCTACTTTCTTTGATCTGCAGTTAAAACTTTTGTCACAAATTGGCTAAATCCATGTGGATTAGTAGTTAATGCAAGAGTATAGACATAAAAGAAATGGATAAATTATTTATGCATAACACTCATTTTAACAAGCCTACATGACTACAGTAACTTTTGCAAATAGTTGTAAAGTCCACAAATGATGACTGTTGTAGTATCCTTGACCTGCCATGGTTTGTCCCTTAATGACGGTCTGGTGCAACATGTTTTTAGTTTAACAAAATCCTTCTCCTCTAACATTTTTCAGTCACGTAACGTGCGACAGTCACATCGATACAGTCCGTTTTTTATGATATCTGGCGCCATTTATTTTCAGTTTAGACTGGTCCGCTATGTATTTAGTATCAAAATAGAATGAAGCTACGAGAAGTGTTTTAAAATCAAGAATACTGTCTGTTTTTTTGGAACTGTTTCAAGTAAAATTAATGCAAAAATTACCATATTTACACATTTAGTCAATTTTTGGTTAGATTTTTTTTCAATGTCATTAAATAACAAAGATTTCACTTATATTTAAATATTTTAGTGAACAATTTCATTCTGTATAGTTGTCCATTTAGTTAATTTTTTTCCTAACATGGTAAAAGAAGTGCATGTTACAGTAACGAAGTTTTTGTGTTGCCTTTGCCATTACAAAAATATCTGCCTTGGGTTTTCCACTAATAAAAAATAGAGTCCAGTAAACAAACATGTGAAAAGCAGCCCTGACTTGAACAGCTAATACTCGCTCCAGGGCCACAAACTTGAAGCAAAAACATGGCATTAGTTAAACTGGACATTTATATTGTCCTTTCTTTTATTTGAATTGTGGTATGTATTTGAATTTTATTTCGTCGAATATTTCTTAATCAGTACTTAATGTCATCAGGATCTCAAAACAAGTGTGTTTAAGTCGTGAGAAAAATGGCGTATGAACCATGGACAGGCATGAAGTTAGGACAGCCAGCTTTAAATATCAGCGTTTATTCTTAAATAGGTCGCACAAGAAACGAGAGAAGTGTCCTCCATTGTATTATATAGTACTTGTATGACAAGTAAATTGTAAGCAGCCAAACGAGCCTCTGTGATGTGCACATGACATGAACCTCAAACTTTAATTATTATTCTTTGTCTCGATCTGAACTTGGAATAGTTTTTTTTTTACAGGTACCTGTTTGCTCATTTTATTACCTGGGTTATTATTAACAGGCGGGTACCCATGTACCTGTTGGTATCTTTAGTTAAACCCACAAAAACCTTATAAATTGGGTGGGGAGGTGCAAGAGTGAATTCAGATAATAATATACTTTATTCAGAAATGTAGGCCACTGGCCCATATTACAAAATATAAGTAAATATAATGTGTGCCATGGTGTAAAGAAGTTAAATATGGTGTTCATCATGAGTATACATACATAATATCCTGTAGTAGGTGCATTAGATTATAAAGATGTTACTACCCCTAAGTATATTATTCACCATTTGTTTGAGTTGTCAGAGATCATCAGAGACGAAAAGCCAAATTGATATAGTACAAAAGATTTCTTATACTGAATATATTACTATGACTCATGAGGGATACAAAGTTTTGTACAGACAGAGATAATAAACTTCATTAAAGTATTTCTTAAATAAATGGTCATGAGCTGTACAAATGCAAACAAAAAATGAAATTCTTCTTCCACCAAATGAACGTGATTTTTCCAGAATAATTAACAATTCCTATTATTTCTTTCAATCCTGCTATGCCTACCTGTCTCTATTTTTAGTGTATGCACTGAGCACCTGAATTGAGCAAGTAACTTTCTAAGAAAATATGATAATCCACATGAGGGGTGTTTTTCCGGTTCTAATTCAGTTTTATACATGCTATAATACACACATTTGTGTGAATTGTTAATATCACTTTGCCAGTTTTGGAACATCGAATCCTTAATTCTTTCCAAAATAGTGAGAAAAATTGTTTCTTGTCTCAAACATCTTGATTTAGCCAGACATACCCAAAACCAAAGTGAAATAGCATGTCTTTAACTTTGGTAACCCAGGTGACATGATTAGTTTCATCTTTTCAGCATTAAATACACTGGTGTGGGTCATTTTTACAATCTTATATCAGTATTTAATACAGCATAAAAAATTATGAGGTACAAAGTGGGTATCTTCTGTACTCCCCTAATACAATTGTATTATTGGTAGTTTTAGGAACACCTAAATACTGTTTGTAGTATTTGTATTGCACTGTTTCAGTATCTCTACTAAATTCATATCAACAAATTTCTGACCCATAGCAAGCAATTAGTTTTATTACAGAATAAAATTTTTTAAAAGCATCCTCTACACTAAAACAGTCAAATCAGTTTTGATAATTCAAAATCCTTGAAGTTACTTTCTTTGCCTGAAAGTATCTGCTGTGCTTTTGTCTAGATCAACTTTGGGGTGAAAAATAGACTTATGTACTTGTAATAAGGCACACACTCAGTATGACTTTCCTTGAAAAGTGGATACATGTTTTAAATGAGAAATAATGAAAACACTGATTGCATATTTAATATTTGAGTTTTAGCTGAGAACCATACACTGTTACATGTACAGCATGAATAGTTGAACTTTCAAAACGTATTCACAGTATGACCTCTGTGTGTTCATAACATTGGATCTATAATTCCATCGAAAAGGTTTGCAAAGATGTATACAATTCAAGTAATTTCAGCATAAATCCAGAAATGTCATGAATTCAGTGTAAAAAAAAAATAAACAAGGAATTTAAAGAACAATTATGGTTCAGTATGTATGCACATGTAGGTGTTGAAGTCATAGGGTGATATCTATAAATTGTAAACAGCTAGATTTATCATGAATATGAATACTGTAATTCCTTTGACTACAGCATGAATCCATTTTTAATGAACAAAGTCTTTTTCTTCAATAATAATTTGGTGACAGGTCAATTGCATGACGATTGACAACATGGCTAAGCCACATGCACATGATGGCAGCTTTCATTTTTTGATGTTTTCATTGAGCATTGGTTGATAATTTCAGCAACCTTAAGTTGTGAGACTGACATTGAAGATAGCAATAACTTGATAAGGGAGATAAATTAATTGATTTATAAATTCTGGTATGAAAGGTTTTCAAGCAACACCTTTTTTGGTGCTTGGTTGTGTATTCCATTTGACTGAGCAGACACTTGATGGCTATTGTTTACTTGGCAGTGATTATAAGCACAATGCATTCAGTAATAGATTAACAATCATCAACCTTTTAAAGATCAGGCATCTTTCAGATCCAAAGATCAAAGTGCAGCGATTGACTACACAACTAAAATGAAGAGTCACAAATTGAAACTTGTAACATCTTTATTTATATAAATAACGAAGCAGTAATAAGACATTTTGTTTCTTCTAGAATGCAACATATTGCCAAATTATTAAATTCAACTGTTTATTTTGGCATTGAAACTGTAATTCTTCCAAAAATGTGTGAAGTTGTTGTAAGATGATGATAGCCATGGCATGATTGTGTTACATCAAAATTTATGTTTTGACAATGCATGTTATAGCAGGATTGCACTGTAAATAGAGTACATTTGCAGATAAACCTGAGCTCAGAAGCTGAAAAATATTATCTTCATTGGCATGCTCATATGTTGATATATAAATAGTTTGCCATACAGCGTGACATTTGCATATGAATGATTCAGAAATGCTGAATAGGCCTTTTTCATCCTCCTACATGTCTGTCTTAAGAAGAAACTAACTGAGGCAACCGTGTTATCCCAGGATGCATCCTTTGCTGATGTTCCAACTGAGAAGTTCTTTGATGTTTTAAAAGAGTGCAAATTTTTATTTTAATAAAATTGACTTTACATTTTAAGGATTTTACCTTCCTTTTGGTAACCTATACATACTTGGCAATATATGGCCAGGATTGTGCTGATTTGGCATTAAACCCCATAGATACATTCATGATCACTTTTTTTGTCTTTTACAGGCTGAGAATTTGGATGATAGTGATGACGAAGGTAGGTTGTGCTTTTATGTATGGAGACTGTCTCTTTTGTCAATCTGTCAAGATCTGTTCACCTTTGCATTCTTCCACCTATCCTCCTTAAGTACATACAAAATTCACATTTATCCATGATTTAAAATTTATTTTTTTTAAAGATATTTCAAAGAACAAACATAAAAGCATTAAACATTATCACATATCTGAACACATCTCAGGAACTTGTTAATCCAAACAAAATTTATTACCTGTAGAAGTGGGTATGTTCACTTGTCACTAGGGGTTGAAGGTGGAATGACATGATTTGATTGCATGGAGATAAAAGAGATTAAATTTTAATTCATTTATATCAGTGTATCCTGTTATGCAGAATTTTTCATCCAGATTTGCCATGAAGGATTGTAATATGCTTTTGAATAGCAGTACAGTAGTCCCCTCTTGAACAGCCCCCCTGACCAGCGGCCACCCTCTTCTTATGGCCAGAATCCCTTGGCACCGACGAGTTTGTGTTCTAAAGTACCCCTCATTATGTTCAAAAGTACCCCTCAAGAATGGCCACCCCTCTGACGCGACCAGTGGCCAGCATATTAGTACAAAAATGTAAAATGTTCCCCTCACAAGTGGTCAGTTTTTATTTCAAATGTCTCCAGAACCAGTAATTCATATCATGACATAAGGTAAGTAATCAGATTATCTCTGCCGTTGATACATGTCTCCCAATGTCAGGTTTCTGTTACTGAAGGAAGTGTTGACTAAAGAACATGTAACACTAAGATTAATATTATATCATTATCTATAAAAGCGGACTTTTACAGGAAATGGGCTCAACAATGTTATGATAGAGTATTGGGCTTCACACATCTGTTGTTCTTCTCTTTGATGATTTACAACCGGACGTAATTGTCAAGATCATAACATGGTCAGCATATACTAAAAATAGATTTTGTGCATTAACACACACAGAGAAATTAACCTTGAACAAAAACACCGTACCAGACAAAGACTGAAAAATCACATGACAACACATATATTGTTTCCTTTACAAAGAAGGCATTTCATCCACTATACAAAAGTTTCATCTGCATAATTAAATTGCACACAGTTGGCAACACCCGAATAAATCATTACCAAACATTAACATGTAATCACATAAGGGGGGACGTATTATTTTAGAAGACAGTTGGTTATTCTACTCAACATCGGGTGGGGTGGGTTGAGGAGGGGGGGACTTGCCAAACAATTTTATGTAGAAAAGACTAATAAGACAATTTTTTGTTGAAAAGACTCGAATAAACGTCATAACCGATAAGAAGATTATTCAGCAGCAGTGGGAAAATGGAGCAAATGGAAAGAGAATTATGTATGTACCAAATTAAATCATGTTTTTGAATGGTTTTGCAATGTGCATGACAACAATACTCGCTCGCATATTGCGTTTAGGTCAAGAATAAGAACTATTAATGTATATTCAGTTGAAATAAATCTATTATTATGAAAAGAACCTTTTAATAATTAACGTTACTTTTAAACGAAGATATTAAATGCTTTGAAGTATGTAGCTTTCTTACTACATACATTACATACACTTCTCACAAAAAATTTAGTCCCCCTCTGGAAAGGACACCCGTCTTATAAGGCCACTTTCACGGTGCAGAAGAAGTGGCCATATAAGAGGGGGACCACTGTATACATTACCTGCAGTTATAGCATTATCATTTTTATTTGGTGCTAGTCCCCAGTCCAAGAACATTATTCCCATCTCCAGATAGTAGTTTGAGGTCTAGAATAAAAAAAACTACATATTACCAGTCTGATACCTTTGTCCACTTTTGACAATTAGAATATCATATTCCTTTTCCTTGGGCACTGTGCCTATATATACAGTGGTCCCTGTCATGAATGGCACCCCCACCCACTTTTTACGGCCAGAATTCCTTGGCACCAACAATTTGTGTTCAAATGTACCCCTCAAGAAAGGCCACCCCGCTAACACGACCAGCGGCCAGCATATTAATACAAAAATGCAAAATTCACCCCTCACAAGAAGCCATCTTTTATTTTAATATGTGTCCAGAACCAGTATTTAATTCAGATGGTATGGTAAGTAATCCAATTACCTTTACCGATGTCTGTTTCCCAATGTCAGTTTTTCATTACTGAAATAAGTGCTGGCTAAAGTATATGTACCACTTAGGTTAATATTATATCATTAACGCCGACATTTACAGGAAATGGGGACAACTGTGTTGTGATAAAATTTTGGGTTTCACACAGCGGTTGATTTTTTTTTTCTTTGATGATGACTACTGAAAGTAATTGTCAAGATCATAACATGGTCAGCATAGGCTAAATATTGATTTTGTGGATTAATACACAGAGAGAAATTAACCTTGAACAAAATAGGTTCCCCAGACAATGACAGAGTAATCACGTGACAGTATCAGTTCCTTTATAAACAAGGAGTAAATGGAAAGAGAATTATTTTTAAATTCTAAGCGATGTATGTACCGAGATTTAAATGTTTTTGAATGGTTTTGCCACGCGCATGTCAGCAGTACCCTACTCACATTTCACGCTTAAGAATAAGAGCTATTAATGTATGTTAACTTGACACAAGTCAATTCTTAAGACAAGAAAAACCTTTAATAATTAGTGCAGTTTTAAATTAAGATATTAAATGCTTTGAAGTTATTTGTTGCTTTCTTACTACATACACATGCCAAATATAGTCCCCCTCTGGAAAGTCCACCAATCTTATGCAGCCCCTTTCCCAGTGCAGAAGGGTTGGCCGTATAAGAGGAGGACCACTGTACACATTTTGGTCTCTGAACACTTTATTATGTATGTTGTCTTGTGGCATTCCTACTGTTAATCCTATATCTTTTTATGCTGTAGTTGTTATTTTCTCCTGGAGCCTTACTTTACTTTCATGTATCTGTGTGCAGTGTAGATGATTTTGAGGTTTTGAGTACATCACTAGTGAAGCAGTGCATCTTGTATTTTATTTGTATAATATTAACCAGTTTCAGGGTTACAAATTCCTACATTTCTTGCCCCAGATTATTATATTCTTATTTATTCCCTTCAGCCTTTAATAATGCTTCAAGGTGTTAGCAAATATGGGTTTAAAAAGGCAGGATGCAACACTATTACCACCTGCTTGCATGCACAGTATGTATACGCACAGACAGTGGTCCCATTTGTTGCTGGTGGCTTAATGAGGTCTGGAACTTAGTAAAAAGTTGCCACGCCTATAGGGCCTGGAAGAAGGGTTCCTCATCGTCTTCGCTGCCTCCCCCCACATCCATTCTAAGGTGAGGGCTATGTCACTTCCTGATTTAGGGAAATGCCCTGTTTCAATGAGAGAGGTGTTCAGACTTGAGTAGTCATCAGCTTTCACAGGGGGAATCCTAGTGGAGGAATGCTCGGCATCACTCTGCAAAGGGAGGTTACCATACTATAATAGTGATCCCAACCTTCCCTATGCAAGGGAACCAAGCTCTCAACCATCAGAATTGACTCTCCAATAAGGTAAACGTCATCTGACCAGTCATTACTTGGTGGTCTGTCACCAGGCACCAGGGCATCAGAGATGCTCCCAGGGCATATGATCACGTGATTGACGCAAAATTTGTATGAATTTGCGCATTTGGAAAGCGGTGATGTGTGAGAACTCCCGCAATTAATTTCAAGTCATGCATATGAAAATGTACTCTGCACAGTATAGAACTATATTCTGCCTTTCACCCCTAAAGTACATGTAGAAATGGTAAAAATATTGAAGCACTTGTTGTGACGTGTATTTTGTCATAGCTGTTGACATCTCTGGTTTTTTCAGCTTAAACACGAATGGTTGTGTTTCTAAATTTGATTGGTACATTGGGCCTCATAACAAGCATTGTGTCAAAGTTTGAACCTTGCATAAAGGAAGTTTTACAAATGTGTGTGTATAATACTGGCTATGGAGAAGACCCAAAATGGCCAATTCGCAGCATTGTTAATCTATAGATGACAATTTAGCTTGGCAAATGCTGTCTGATCATAGTAATGAAGGTAATTTATTTGTAAAGTCAGGAAGTATATCAGATTATATGAGCTTGGAAAGTATTAAAGAAGACGCCAGTGAGTGATTTTGAACCCAAAACATGGCGTTAAATTAGAGTCCATGTACATGTTGGAGGGACCAAAACAGACGGCATGGTTGTCAACCCCTCATTTCAGCAGTATTTCGAGATTAAATGTAGAAAAGGCACACAAACAAGCCAAATTAAAATACAGACAATTTAAAAGTAGAGTGCACTTTTCGTTTCTTTTCTAGTCACAATTTAGCCCAGCAGGATCATGTGCTACAAAACTATATAGCCCTAATATAAAGGTTACGATAAATTTAATAAATGAGAATCTAAAAATGAAATTAAAAAGTAAAGATGCCGTATTTCATAATTTTTTTTGTACCCTTTAATTTTTCATACACAATCCAGTTATCAAAATAATAATTATTTAAATGTATCATAATTTTTGTACATATTACTTTGTAATTTTCAAAAAATCCATTAAATTATCGGACATCAAATTTCTACTAAGAAGATTTACATTTGCAAAAAAAATCGAAATTACCTTATTGCCATTTTGTTTTTACAAAAATTAATAATTGTTGGTGAGAAAATACAATGATTGATGCATAAGCTCTCTAATTGTCATTAGGGCTGTTTCAGTAAAATATATACCCCCTGGGGGGAAGGTACTTTCAAATTCAACCAACCTACAACAGAAGCAGTTTAAAAAAATTAAGATCCACCGTCAGATATGTTTTAATCGAAAATCACTGCCCCCTACAGAAGCATATTTTTTTACATAATTTCTGGCTGTGGGTTAGTGGGTGGTAGAAGCGATTTTAATATTGGGTTGGGGACAGAAGCGATTTAAATGACAGCTGGCTGGAGGTAATCTATTGAATTCTTATAAATCATATAATCTACTGCATATTTTTATTTGTGTTCATTATAATCAGTCTTTTGTCCTTTTGTTTGTTTGTCTGTCAGCCATGTATGTCTCGGATACTGTGAAATCAAAAATTTTCTTAGTGGCTTATTATTTGTAGATGTCATTGATCAGTCCCTTAATACCTAATAATTTAATGTCCATGAATATAGATTTTATATTAGGGATTTCTATTCTAATACAGAAATCATAAATTTGTGTGTTTACTAAAGAGATCACAATGTTTTGCTGTTTTTCTTTGTTCTCAGGCATGCAGCTTTTGATTAGAATAATAGTTAAATCTTGTATTGCTTTAAATGTGTGGTCAGATGCTTAGATTCCCTTGTTATTATTTTTTTCAATAAATGTTTTGGTAAACTTATAATACATGATTTGTTAGAAAAAAAATCATTAATGCCTGTGAAAGCAATGTCCTTTATTTCTGCCTACTTTTACACTATATCATTTCTTGTAAGAACACATATTTCAGTTACCGACGTCTTATTTTTATGCCTTGTTGCAAGACTAATATAAAGTTTTAAAAAAAAGAAATATAGCAAGGCAAACATTTTTATATCATAAATTAGATTTTAAAAAATGGATGAAAGTCAAGGAATCTTTTTTCCCAGAGTACTTGTAAAATCAATGTCATTGCAGTTAACTGTATTGTCAACAGCATCATCATCATCACTGATGATGTCATAGATCAACCAGTTTGGGTTGGTGGTCTTTCGGGGTTCTTCCTCCACCTAATATACTGTTAACCCTCCCAAAAAAAACAAACCAAACCAAACTAAATCAACCAACTAATCAACTGTGGCAACAGCAGCAAAGGTACTAGTCCATCACTTTTTGCCGCAGCTGTTTATTAAGTTTGACTCCAGTAATTTTTGTAGACCTTTGAATATTGTCAATTATGCCTTTCTGACCATTTCCTAAAAGTCATCATTAGTTGGTAGAAATGGATTTTTTGTGGTGAGCATATGAGATGGAGAAGTCTTGAGCAATCCTGCATCACACACTGCCGAAAAGTTTACATTTTAACTCACTTAAAGTTTCTCTAACAGTGTCCATTGTTCCAGCCATAACTGTTGTAACTTATTCAAGCTATATGACACATGTTTGAGGACAAGCTTCAGTAGCTGATATCAAAGTAGTGAGGCTGCCAATAGGGAAATGAGGCTACCATGGGGAAATGAGATGTGTAAAGAAAAATTGATGGTAGAGAAAGATAAAGAGAAAAGTCACATAGAAGAAAACATAAAATACTTACAAAATATTTCCTTAGTATATCTGTGAAATACTATAGCAAATTTACTTGACTCAGAAAAGAGAGGGCTTCATTTCTTTTGGTTCTCAATTCACTTGAGATCATAGAACTGATAACTGACGTGGATTATTGTTAGAGAACAAAAGGGGTATCTGCATTGCCTGTTACCCAAAGTTAATACATGTATCAGGGTTTAAACAGTTAACTGGCTTGGATTGTTTCTGGAAACCAGAGACCATTCCACCAATTATAATGAAAGAAATATTTAAACAACAGCTTATTAAGATTGTATACAGGTAATGTGTTGATATTAAATTTTGCTTTAAGCTGAAAGTCAGAATTAAAAATGGATCACTGATGATCAGCTAGTAATGTTTGTTCTGAATTTTGACCTGTATTATTTGCATTCTTCAGTGAAATATATGTAAGTATTGTGAATATATGATAATTTTTGCTTGATCTGTGTTTTGAGACACTTTTTAAGAACTAGATTTCATTGCTGTCAGTCAAATATATCCTTTCAGCATTCTTAATATCTTTTGAATTTAACTTGCTCAAAAATAATAGTGCTATATAAGAGCAACAATATAGTCAAAAATGTTAGTGTTGTGAAAATAGATGGTTATAATGTTAAAATTAAAAGGGTTAATGCTATTCTGGACTGGAATATCTTATAATAAGTGGCTGCTACATTAATTTTCAGGAAAAAATGTCCTGCAAAAGCCATTAGGTATTTGGCCATGCAGATATATAGTATGCCATATCATTGATATACCATGAGATGTATAAATTTTTCGAGGCTTGCAGAGTTTTCTTTTAATGAAAAAATTCATGAGTGGTATATCAAAGATACAGCATACATACTATACATATAGTTTATTTACATTGCATACAAATGCACATATTTCTAGTACAGTTAAGATTGACTGCAGGTGACTTTGTATTGACGGAGTGAATCACATCCCTGCCCAGTCTATCTGCTACAGAATGTAGTTTTTTATCTTTTGCAGCTAATCTAAATCCTCTCTGCAAATTGATAAGTTGCTTCTTTTTGTTTTGAGCTTCTATTTTCATTCATGTTGATAATAAAAGACATGCATATGAATTAAACATGAAAGATGGTTCAAGTGAAGAAAGTAGAGTACTACAAAACAGCATGGTTAGATTCTAGTCCTACAATGTAAGACTTGTCACATGTTATTTATATTTTAGTGCTACATCTTAATACCAAAAAATGGCCTTGTATAGTGTGTTCTGATGTTGGTTGACATCATAACGAGTAGTCAAAGTTTCAGGAATATCTCACACACTTGGCACCCCATATCGACATTCTTCCACAACTTGATGTGTAATTAATATGCTTACTGTGCTGTTTTTATCCTGGTGGAATCAAAATCTGACACTAGCAAATAGACACATTTTCATGTTCCGTTGACATACATTTGAATTTGTTGAAATGCGACGGTAGTCGAGGTATGCCGAAGTATCTTCAAGTAGGTTCATGAGGGGATATGTTTCTTGAATGAAACGAAACATTGCTTACAGTTCCAATAGGCATGATATATTTTTATTGCTTTCGTTAAAGAATAATATTTCAACTTAACCCGATTCCAGCATTCCCAGCTTTCATCGCTTTCCAGCCAACTGAAATGTAGGCCAACAAAACTTGAAACAGTTCCATTTCTTTTGTTGAGAATTTGAATATATTGGAGAAAAGACATCAGAGTAAGTAAAGTCTGACTAAAACATTATGACTTTACTTTGTAGAAAAGCATCGTTAATGGTTGCCAGTTGTGTGAGATACTTCTGAAAATCTGACTTTATTACTATGTTATTCAAAATCAAAACACACTACACAGTGCCATTAGTTAGGCTGTAAGACCCAGATGCCAAAACATAAATATCAGCATTGAGGTCTTACATGTAGGACTAGATTAGATTCTTGAACACTTTAACACGCAGCCATTCACTTGCTGGAAGGATATTGAAATATAAACTGAGCAAAATGATGAACTAATGAGAGGTAATTGAAACATTTAAATATATTTACATTTAATCTAAATCATTGTTATGATTTAACTAACATTGCTTGGACTGACCATACAATTGTTTCTAACCTCCATTTCTATTTTTCCCCTTTTCATTGGTCCTTTTGTAGATGTTGCCATTATTCATATTTACAGTACAGAGACAATGTCTCGTGACATGGGTGAAAGTCTGCTGTGCTTTTTTTTTTTTTACGCATTCTTCCTATGATGGTCCAGAGTGAGAGAGGTGGTGGTGGTTGAGGGGAGACTTTGCCATAAAGGCATTTTTTTTTAATTGTCCATCCCTCATTGTTTGTTGGTCAATTAGTCGCCTGCCTCACCAATCATCACTGAGAGGGGGGAGTGGCCTTCGAACATTTAATATTAAATAATTTGTTTTTAGAACCCTATTAATAGGTTTATAAAATCGGGGGAAAAACAAAAAGCATTAAATAGGTTACAATATATGTTGCCTCCTAAGAAATATACCATACAGTCTTGACAGGCTATTACAAGTTTGTATCATTGGTATTGTGAACACTATTTAAATCCCATGGAATATGTACACCTAACCATTAAGATGACCCATGTTATTGTAGATTACATAGTGCAATGTTAATTTCAAGGTTATCATCATGCCCAAATTCTTTTTCTCTCTCACTTCGCAGATTTCCCCATAATTTGTCCCTTATACATGAAAGAGAGAGAAATGAAAGGAATGCAGAGAAAATTTCAATTACAAAACAGAAATTAGTATTTTTTCTCATTATTTTCTTATGGTGGAAATTCATCACTGATTTAGATAGTATTGAAGCCATTGCCTGCTGTTATACAAAGTTTATGTATGCATATTAATGCACCAACAGTATTGGTGTATCAAAATTGCTTTATACCAGCATTTTAAAAGCCATGTTATTTATAATGTGGTACATACACACACACACACACATCCTCATGCTGACTGCATTAAGTACTGAACCATGGTATAATGAGAACCACTGTATAGTAAAGACAAGTACCAAATCATATTGTAATACATGTACAGTTAAATACATTTTGGTCATGGGATCCATAGTCGTACTTACTTAGACCTGGAATCATGTTGTAACAAAGCACATTTTAGGAAGATGTGCATATATATATATATATATATATATATATCTATATATAAAATTGAGGCCAATGAATTATAAAAAAATGTGTAATCACAAAGTAATTGTATTAATTAAAGCAGATATTTTATGGTGCCAGCATGCTGAATTTACTGATTCTGAAAAAGTTTAATGAATCACATGCAAACAAATTATTTACAGCATATTCTTGATTCACATAATTCTGTCCTGGAAAGGTAGTATATATTTCATGTTTGATATAAACTCACCACACAATGTTTCTTGTCTTTCCAGATCTACCCGATTTAGAATGAAAAGTTGATCTTTTGAATGGCTGTTCCTTTTGAGTTTTAAGTACAAAGTCTGGAGATCGATCACTCAACAAATGATGGAGATTGTGTCCATATTGGACAGCTTACAGAGACCATCATGTCCTACACATACATAGATACATACATAACTAATGTTTCTGTTTACCCAAACTACAGTACTGGGTCAAAAGTGAGTAGCCACTTGTCTTGATGTCATAGGAGGAAAAGTAATATTATTGCTGTTTCTTGACAATCTGCTGAACAAAATAATGAAGAAAATGGTACTTTTGTATCAAATACTTGATAATTAAACCCAAGACTCCTTTCACAGCTTGCAGTTGCTTTGATATGGAGACAAAGTCCTGTGGATTAAGATTGACAGAGTTAAAATGTTTTAAAAAAATGAATTAGACCATTAACTGATTTTATTTCATATGGTATCTTTTCAAGTTTTTATTTGTCTGGCATATTCTCAAAAATATTGATTCATGGTGCCTATGATGGCCAGGTTAAGGATTTAGTGATTTATCAGTTTTTCACTGTTTTGTCTTCCTTGAAGCATGGGCTGAACAGTTCTTGTCCTCATGGTCCTCTCTTCATTTGGAAATTCTTTTGCAAACAATTGGCCACAAATTTTCATCAGCGATGTTGATGTATTATCAGTTAATGCAGCCCTCAGTTGAGGTCAGATTTCCAAAACTGTTGCAGGTGATAGTCCCCCTTCACAAGATTGCTGAAATATGTGCACTGTGCAGACCTAGTTACTCTCATTGCATTCTTTATCAGTTGAGGTCAGGTTTCCAAAACTGTTGAGGTGATAACCTCCTTTCACAAGATTGCTGAAATATGTGCACTGTGCAGACCTAACCTCTGTTGCATTCTTTATCAGGGTTTGCTCTAAGTATTAACTTTGTCCAAAATGACTTGGTTCATCACTAAAAGTTACATTTGACCACTGGTTTTGGACTGTCCAGGTATGCTACTTTACACCATGAGACAGGCACATGATGCATGATTCTTCAGAGAAATCACTTTATGCTTACTTTCCATACTTACTTTCCGTGCATATTCTGAATCATAAATTTCGGCATGTGACAGTACTTGTAGAAAAATTTATTCATAAGTTACTCTCCAGTCCTTGATAGATTGTCAGTTATTGTCCAAGATTGTGATGAACAAGATGAGAAAGTGCATGATCACCACTTTTGCTAATGATTTATGGACTCTGAACTTGTTTTCATTTTCTGTTGACCCCATTTTGTAATCTCTTTTAAAAATTATGAATTGTAGAACAGATATTTAATTTCTGACATTTTTTACCACTAAAGTTCTCGACTAAAGGGTCATTTACTTATGTCACTTTCATGCTGTGAGGTGCTGTTTTATTTACATCATCATAGAGGACTGATAATAGCACATGCTTCAAATGTACAGTTTCATATTACTGTACATTTCATTAGTGCACACAGATGAAGTCAAGCAGGCAGAATAATTCATATCCATGCAATGGCCATTTGAAATTGTATTTTGCTAAATGACATCAACTTTTCTTTCTCTGGTGGCTACTTTTTCTTGACCTGAGGGCTATTCCATTTAAACATGCATAGTACACAGGGAAGGCAGTTTTTTTAAATTATATGCTGGGATACTTTGATTTCACAGAGTTCATATTAAAATGATAAGAAAATTTTAATTTGCATGTATGAGTGAGTACATAACTTTAAAAGTGCCTTCCCTGGGTCCCAATGTATTTTTTTAATGGAACAGCCCTGACACTGTAGGTGACCATTTCCGATTCATTTTGAGCTCATGTTCCTGTATAATGATTGTCCTGCTACCCTGCAGAAAAACAAGCCATGCACCCTATTTGTCCTTTTTTCCTTCATTCCATAGTTTCTGATTTGCACGCTAATGGAACAGGAAATGTGAGAGTTATTTCCCTTGAAATTGAATGGTAGTTCTGTTTATATGTCAGAAAAGCATCAAGTAATGAGAAAAAAAATTGGGAGAAGTTCAAAGTATACTTATTAGTTTTATTCCCTGCCTCAGCAGCACCACCAAAACGCAGATTAGAAATTCTGAAAAAATAACATTGCAAATAAGAAGCTTCAGTTTAAAAGTTTTTGTTAAATGATGTGGTGATGTCTATCTGACCATCTCTGACCAAGTTTGTTTTTTTTTACAATAACTTAGCTGTCTACAATTAAGTTTCCAAACATTGTAGGTCGCTTTAACCTTATCAATTTTAGGGCTAATATGTCAATAGTCGAGGCCACAGAAAGCAGGGAAAAAATGGTTTCCTGACAATAATGCAAGTTCTGCATCATCTGCAATTACTTTGTAGATAGCTTGCACTTGGTGTAAGGAATAACTGTATTGATTTTGGAGTCCAGAGGTCAAGGACACTGAATACAAAAATCCTTTCCACACAGCACAAGATCTACATGAACATACCTCAGCCTAACTTTATGGATGGCTTGCACTTCATGTAGGGAAGAAGTCTATTGATTTCAGGGTCAAATGGAATAAAGATCAAGGTCTCTGCAATGAAATTTTGGTTGTCAACATAGAGGACTATTACACAGGGGGCAGATGCATAATGTGCCTTTCATGCTACTCTTGTTTTAAAGTTTAAGATTTAAAATTATTTTAAACAAAATTCAGGAAGAAAGTCAAACAGTGCAGATATATTTCCAATTATACTTGCCACTGCTAAGAAAGCATTATGCTTATCATGATTGCATTTCATATGTTCACCACAGATAGAATTTTTTTATTATATTTATAAGAGAGACTAAATAGGCAAGCTAAGAAAGGTCTGAAATACTTTTCTGTTTCAGAAATAAAATTCAGACAAGTATTTCCATCCATTTGTAACCTAGCTTGCTCAGTAACCCGGCCCATCTGAATACAGCTCTGTAACCTGACCTTCTCTGCAGACTGACAAAAAGTTTGTGGTCCCAATAATGCCATGATTTAGTACTAATCAAACCCCGATACACTGACTGCCTGTATAAAACGGCCAACAATTTTAGTCCTGCTAGTGGCTGGTTTAGGTAAGTTGCACTGCACCTAGATTTCTGTGGGGAAAAGAAGTACATTGCTCAAATTAAAGTACTTTATAAAAGCTTGATGACACTACATCATGGGGAAGTTCATGATCTCTCAAGTCCTGTAATTTTAGTCTAAAATCTTGAATGAAGACAGTTTTCTCCTATTTTAGCCTAAACATATTGTAGTTCAGAGCGTTGTGGTCTGTGTTCCTGGTATGTATTCAAAAAGGCTGTATTTGATACTTTTTTTCATGTTTAGTCACTCATTTGTTTATAATCTGAGAACAAATAAATAATTTCAACATTTTTGTGGCTAATTTCCTTTTTTGTATTGTTTCAAATGAGATTTAATTCTGTACACCTTGAATCTAGGCATTTCAGTTATATACTGGAGTAGTTTGGTCATTCCTAAATCTTTTATCAAAATTATGTATCAAGGACTACTCATCCATAGAAATTCCATGTATTCCCACTAAATTGCATATTTAAAAAAAAATGTCATTGAATCATCCTTTTGATGTACTTTATTTAAAGTATTTTATTAAAAGACAAAAGAAACAAACAATTCTTATATTTTTTTTAAAAAGCAGTGCATATTACAAGATTGTCCATTTTGGAGTATTTTGGGTGTCACTGTCTTGTACAGTGAACTCCCAGTTTTTTGAGTGATAACTTTGCTTTTTTAAAATGGAACTGTAGAACTATGATATATTAAGATTGTACAACATGAGGCTTTTTTTAATGTTTATAGAAGAGTTCATTCTATCCCTCTGCAAGTAAATGGTGTAACCTAAGTGGTGACCACACAAGTTTACTATCGTGTATAATTTTAAAATTTGAATCTACAAGTAAGGGTTTTTCTGATTGGAATGTCTCACTTTTGACCTGTGTAAGTGATGCGGATACATTTCACACCCTTAATTTTAGCATTGGAGACCAGTAGAAACTCTCAGCATGCAGTTGCATGTGAGATAAAATTAGGCCTTAATGAGACAGATGCCGTGTTAATCATCTTGGTATTTACCAGTTTAGTGTTGACACTGAGTCTTCCATTACAAGTGCAGTAGATGCTGGAGCAGTTCATCATAAGCTTGCAGTTTTCTCTTGTTGGCTGTTTATCGTTTGGAAACTTGTTATTAAACTCTTTTCATCCATTTTCATTTAAACTGAGTACTTAAAAGGTTTCCACAGGTCCAGAAATCCTGGAGAAGTTTTGGAATTTAAAGAATTCAAGGGCCTTAAAAAGTTGTGGAATTTCCCCAGACCTTTCAAAGCTTTGGAAAAGTCATGGAATTTCTGACTACATAGCTAAAAAAAATTTATTGCTAATTTCATATAGTGCCGTGCACAGATTTAAAAAAAACAACTTAAAAAAAACAACTTATTTCTAACATGGCACGATTACAATTGATGAACAGTTTTTCATTTAATATAACAAGTTAGTTCCCCTAATCACTTGTGACTTACGTTTAGTTCGATTAGAAAATTCATATGTCCAGGCGCTCTATTTTGAATAGTTGCCACTTGGTGATCGGACAGAACGAGGTTCATTTCTTGTGATTCACTAAGTAGTTATTTTCGTTGATATATGTCTTTCTTTATATTATTTGACAATGCAAGATATTGTGGTCCTTGAGTTTTGTGAAATGGCCTTGGAGAAGTTTTGGAAAAGTTGTAATATCTTTTAAGTCTGCAGGAATCCTGCATGTAATATTATATTAATTCCAGTAACTTGGAGGAACTTTTGGCTAATGATTATGTTGTTTTGGTCACAGACTAAATTAAATAACTCTTTGCACTGACCATTTGTGACCTCTACATTATCAGAACAGCAAAATGTCATTTTATCAGAAAAAGAAAAATTTAAAAAATCAGCAGTCCCATATTGATCGGCATTTAAATGTGCAGGTGGACGATGGCATCGGAGGAGTATTCATTGATTGTTAGACCTGTGATCATAGGATACTGTTCCAACATATGCAAGGAAATGTGGTTGCCCATCTAAGAACATTGGTGTCCAGCAGGTCCTCAGTTCTAACAGATACAAGAAAATGGTTGCCTGTAGGTCCCCATTCTTACAAATGCAAGGTAAAAGGGTTTCCATTCATATACTTGTTTCCTGTAGGTGACACATGCAATGAAGGAAAGCGGCTTGATAGAGGTCCTCAATTCTGATGTGCAATGAAGAATAGCACAGGTCCTTCACGTCCAAGACAACATTGAGCTGATATCTGAGCCACCAAAAGTATGATACGCAAGATGTTGGAACTTGTTGGCAAGTGACAGTAAATAAAAGAATGAACATTTATAATTCTAAAAGATCACAAAAGGTAGAAAGTTGCATCAATCAGTACCCTATTTTACGAAATAAACACCCCTGCCTTATAAGTCTCGATGGCTTTATGGTTAGCATAATGGTCTCTAAATAACTTTTTCCACAACATCAATCATCATAGTACATGGAAATAAAAATATAGTGCGGTATATGCGAAACAACACTTAAGTTTTGGTTTCATGATTTTAACAGCAAATGTGTCTGGTTTTATTTTTACAAAATACAGTGCATACAATAAAATGCGTAATACAGAATATAATTTTAAAAATCCAGTTAGGGAAGCTTGAGAATTGAAAAAGACACTAGACTTGTTTGTGCAATCAAGAGATATTGTTTCAGCAGCAGACATAACATAATGTGGTCAGTAAATCTAAATGCTAGTGAAAGGTGAAACATTAATGCTTTTCTATCTGTCACAGATGCTAAGGGCACCTACAACATGGTATTCATTTAAACAGAGTGATCCAATTCCAGTGATTTATCCACCCATTATTTGGCCTCGTTTATAAAGTTATTGTTGGTACTTTTATTTCAAGATGCATATATCATTATTTTGTCCTATTTATTCAAGCTTTACTTTGAAGAATTTACAATAATTTTTACCTATGCAAGCCTGCTTTCTGTGAAATGTTATGTTTTTGGGAAAATATTGCACATTTAATGAAATACTTGTTTCATGGCATACAGTTATGCTCATTTTCTCATCCTTTTCAATGATGGGACAAGTTAACAAAATTAGTGGCACAATTACAAACTGGATGCATTTCATATGGCTATTATATTAGTAAAATGTGTTCCACATCTTTTTGGCTGTCAAGATTTCGGAGACGCATATTCCTCCTACCCACTGATGGTCGCCAGTTGAGAACTTCATCTTGATGTTCATCTGATTAAAAATTATTTACTGATGATTATTCATTTGTCAACATTGATAATATTCATCCTTTTTATTATTTTCTCAATAAAATGGTCATCAATTCCCACAAAGCAAACCATCTTGTATGCCAGATTAATCTTATGATAACTGAATGTGTTAATTTTCTTCTTAATCCACAAATTAACACTGTGAAATCGAAAATGAATGTACCATCTTTGTTCCTTTCATTACTTCTGGATAGCATGATTCAGAAATTGATCTTTAGAACTATTTCATGGTTTGTGAAGACACTTTATAAAATTCGTCTTGTATACAGATGAGCAGTTCATAATGTTAATAATCCTTGAGTTAAACTTTAGCACTAAGTACTGAACCAAGATCTAATAAAGGGATGTTCCTACTATATTTGTCTCTTTTGGCCTCCCCTGTGACCTTTGTAGCATCTCCTGAACATTGGCCATATCACTTAAAAACATAATCAAAATTGTATTAATCTTCATACATTACTCTTGTATTCAATATAAAATGCTTAAATGAGTGGAAGTTTGTTCATTATTTCTAAAAGGACCTCATAAACATTGTGACAAAGTTGTTTCTCTGGCTGAAAAATTTCTAAAACCATTATTACCTTTTAACTGAAAAATACTTGTGCTAGTATTCCCTTTTTGTTATGTTTAAAAAATTACCCCTTTGTCCAAAAATGTGCCACCTTTGTTAATAGATGACTATCAGATACCCCACTGAAATTGGATTTTCACATAAAGGTACTTTTTTAAAAATGATGTCTGCAGTTCTATAGAAGACAACTTTAAGGAAACTATTTCCATCGCCCATGTCATATATATATATATATATATATATATATATATATATATATATATAGACACACCAGGTATATTGAAACTGACGTCATCTCTTGAAATAAAAATATTTCAGCAACTGATGCAAGTCGAGTTTTCTTTCTTTCTTTTGACAAGGTGGGGGGGGGGGGCTTGTATTTATCCAAAAGTGATGAGTACACATTTTTTTTATGATCGCCGAAACACAAGTATAAGAAGCATTTGCTTCCAAATAAACTATAGATTATATTTCCTATTATATTCTTTGCACCAGTTGGAATAGTATTATTGCCTAATTCAGAGTTGATTCTCATTGCCAAAAAGTATTGCATTTTTGCCAAGTTAGTATAATTTATACCCAAAACATACTTTTTATTTCGATCTTTGAATTCACATTACTTTAAATCTGCGGATTTATACACCTCTATGCTCTGTTAATCACTAGATCACTAGCATTGATGATAGATTTTAAAACTTGGTTTGAACTGCTTTCTAACATTTGAGTACATGCACATTTACAGTTTTATACATAAAAAATTTTGTTACTAGAACAGCATCTTGTCAAAGACTGCATACAAAACAGGAAGATGCAATGGAGTGGCATACTTAAAGTATGCTGGGTTCAGAGGCAATTTTATTTTGTAGAGTTTTTATGAATAAATAATAGATGTAAAAGAGGAACACTTGGATTTTGAGGATTGTTCAATAAATTTAAGTTTGTTTATTTGCATGTAAACTTAATGATTTCATGATAAATTCTGTATGCTTCCATGATGTAAAATAAATGCATGATACATGCAGTAATAACTTAAAGTTTCCATCAACAGGAAAATCTTGTAACACATTTAAAAGCTGATCTTCTCAGTTTTCATTGAGAAAATTTTTATCTTAGGATATAAGAGCTTGGTTCATCATCAGTAGTCATTGTGGTATATTTATAGGTTACTGCATTTGTATGGGAGAATATGAATGAGTTTTTTGGATGGAAATACTGCACGACCTTGGGAGTGCAGTATATCCATCCGACAAAATGAGAGTAGTAATAGTAATGAGGTTTCTAGCTCGAAGACCCCATCCACCTCCACAACATATTTTTGACAAAATATATTTCGTTGGGGTAAGGGATCTCCAAGCTAGAAACGACTCATTTATTATTACTACTATAACACTTATGCGGAATTTCCAGAATGATTCATCACGGAATTTCCAGAATGATTTATCATGGAATTTCCAGAACATTCTGGAACATACATAACTATGTCAGGCAAAAGATAAAATAATAACGCCTACGTGGAATTTCCAGAATGATTCATCTCGAAATTTCCAGAATAATTCATCACGGAATTTCCAGAATAACGCTATAAAAGGCAGCCAAAATTTTTCTTCATGGTCATTCTGCAAGTGGATCTGTATGTGAGCAGGTAAGTAAAACGTTTGTTGTATAGGCGTATTTATTTATTTAACATGACAGTGTGAAGTCGGGCAGGGTTTATTTATCAGTAAATAAAAATATAATTACTTCTTATGAAATGCAAGGGAGACAACCTATCAGATTATCTCCTTCATAATACAAGGAAGACAGACGGAGTTATCCGCCTTTAAAGAACTTCTTTACCTATTATTAACATAACAGTAGATATCGGGAATAATTCATTATCGTGTTTATACAAATAAAACTTAATTTTTCTCCTTACTTTTCAATGACATTCAAATAATTCATTGCTACCCTGGTGAGGATATATTTACCACCTTTTGCAAAAACCTTCAACCAGTTCAGGTCAGTATTTTTGTGTATTTCTCTTGACTGATTGGATCATAAAGATTATTGTATTTCAGCAGAAGCTCATCTCAACTTTTCAAGATAAAATATTTGCTGTTATCTGATTTAGTAAGCGAGAGTTATTTTATCAAATTTACTAAAGCAAATACCTGAAATTTCATCATTAAATTCAATGGATAATTGCTGGCCATTAGCCATTATTTTTTTAATTTTGCTGCCAAGTCCATCGGTTAATGTTAAATTTTTGAACATTATTTATAAAGTTTAGACAAAATTGCGATGTGTCCAATAGCTAATGTATTAATTCCATTGTTGCAATATCTGTTATCATCAAAATTACTTAGTCCATGTTTTATAATTGTATCTGTTTCAAGTTTGTGATGATTTGTTCTGGTAACATTCGTTTTAATAAAATTAGTGCAGGTGTTTAGCACTGCTTTAAAATCATAAAATTTCATAAACTTTTTTTACATATCCACAAGGAATACCTTTTGCTTATTTTTGTCAGTTTATTGTCATCTAAAATTACGGCATACAGTTTACTTCTTAATCCAAAAAATTTCCTAATTGGGGCAAACATAAATTCATCTTTCATCTTGCCGATGACTTTTTTATTTGCATCATCATGAAATCCACTACTTTTTGGATGATCTGATAAATAAATATTTCTTGTCATAAATATCTTGATAAATATCCTCACATTTTATGTTATAAACAAGTGAATCCCTGTCAGTAACTCCAAACTTGGCCACTGCTTTTTGGTAAAATTATAGTGAAAGTCGTACATTAGCCATTTTGATATATCAAGTACAGCTGCACCAACATAAATCGGTTTATTTAACTTTAAATTTGTTTTTCGTCACTGTATTGCAACAAGATTTTCATTAAATATTTTCATACTGACAAAACTGTCATCATTAACTAATTTATTTCTGCGATTTATATCATTTACAATTTCAGTATTGACTTGCTTTCTGATATTTTCCATCGTCTTACCGAATACGTAATTGTTCATCAACTTGAAAAAGTTTTTCTCAAAGTCAGTCTTAGCAATACCACGACATTTGGTATTTAAATCAATATAATCTGCCATCCACCGTGATTGATTAAATTTTAACATGCGATGAACTTTTCTCAGAATTAGCCCAGCATCTACTGCTTGTTTAAATTTTTGTAATGTATCATGTAATTTCTTTTATTTAACAAATTTGGAACTAGCTTATTAATAATCGAATTTTTTGCTATTGTCTTTGCCTGTTGTTCAGGCGATAATAAACTATAATCGATCATCATTGACTCTGCACAAAATGGATAGTCGTTATGTAGATCATGTAATGAACTAGGATAATCGAGATCAGCTTCAACAAAATAACTGACATTTGCTGGTAAATCTTTTTCAGTTTCTTTAAGAAATTGATCCGGAGTTATCCAATGAAATCCACTACACTGCATTGGCTCTGACATAGCGTAACCATATAAATTATCAAGATCCAGATAAATAATATAATTTGATGGTAAATTTTTATCGTAATTTTTAAGTATTTATTATTAGCTATTTTTTGTTATAACGCTAATTCCGCAGCGAATTTTTTTTTCTCAATAAAGTTAAACTGATCAACATCAGTTAAGAGATCCAATTCTATCCTGCTTGCTTTTAGCAGAGCATCCCATGACAATCCTGGTGCAGAATAATACCAACATAGATCTAATCCATAATTTTCATGACTAACTTTACGAAAACTCTCGAAAACATCTGCTAGTGTTTTCAAATATAAATCAAGATAATCATCAAGTGTCTTACAACCAAATTTATTCCAAATTTCTTGTGCATATTTATACTCGTCATCTGTAATATTTTCATTCTTTAGCTGCGAGTAAAATTTATCTTTGTCAGGAAGAGAAGTTTCATCAAATCTGCTCCAGTCGTCGAGATACTCATATGGAAAGACACCTTTTTTTTGTCAGAGAGACATAGTCTCCTCCAAAGCAACTTTTTAAATTATTGAAACTGCTACAACCTTTTACAAGCTCATCTAATGGTGCTGCCATAAAGTGCAGACTGTTGATGAAATGTAATTTGCCAAGCGTAACTGACATATACTTTTCAAAATTGTTTTGGAATACATTTTATTATGTTTAATTTTAGTTTAGATTTAATTTCCTCATCGCCAAATGCTTCGACAATGATATGACTATAATAACCACAAACATTATGTAAAATGACAGGAATAAAATCTGGCACATGAAATTTCAAATTACAATTGTTATGTGCTGCTCCGTGATATTGGCCGGACAAATGACAGTGATCGCGCACTTCATCGTTACCTAGAGGTTTCTCGCAGATATATGACAGTTAACTGCCTCATCAAAATCAAGTTGTTGTTTGGATGTTATTTTTATTGGAGCTGTTTTAGATAATCTGTTGAAAATTTTATTAACATAGTCTATTAAATTTTTTAGTAACCACACAGCAGGACTTTCAGATTCAACATTTTTACCTCTGTACAATTTTATTGGACTTGAAAAATTATCGTTAGCGCAACAAACAACTTTATAAGCTGCTCCACAGGGAACATGTATTTTTCTGGTACTTGATTTATTTGGATCATTTTCTGCGCCTGCCACAGGGACAAGTAGACACTCGAAATCAGCGTAAATACCAAACAGAATATTTTATTTATGATTATAATTTTTAAATTTTAATATTTTTTTTCTTTTTCTCCTGGCACTGTTATTCTTTGAACATTAACACAGTATTTAAGATGCTCTTGCAGTTTTTCATCCTTAGAAAAACCTTGTAAACAACGGTAGCAGAAACATTTCTTATTTTTATTTTTATTATATTGTCTGCCAACTAGGCCTTTTATAGTTTTTTATCCAAACGTAATGATTCCTATAAAACAGCAAGTTTATTGTCGACTGCGAAGCTTTTTCTGAAATATACCTTGGATAAACATTTTCACTCTCTTCAAGACGAAATATATTAACTGAAATATTATTTTGCTTTTCAAACTTCGATATTTGATTTTCTGCAACTGAAAAGTCAATGCCATTAAAATTTAATTTTGATACGTGACTAAAATACTTGTCAACGCGATCACCATTTTTGTTTCTGCTGGAAACATCGCAGAAAGAATAGCCCACTGGAAACATCTGTTATCAAAGTTCTTTACGTTTATGCAACATTTTTTGTTTTTAATTTTTTCAGGGAGATCAACGTAAGAACTACCGCGAAGTGCGTTATATTTCACTGTGTGAAATAAAACTTCTTTTATCATTTCAAATTTCCAACCTGATTCTCATGCTGTAAATTCCTCCAATTTTTTATTTATTTCTTGATGTATTTCATCGGCGACTGATGAAATATTTGTTCCATCTAATATTTTTCGTGATTTAGCTGTTAAATATGGTTCGATAACTTCGTTAGTGAAATCTATATTTTCAAATATTATATCAAGTATATCTTTTTGAGGTGCATGTAACTTTGATAAAATAACATGATACTGTACTATTAGCTTGAAACTTTTATGCACTGCAAGTTCTTGCCTTACAGTCGGATGCAGAAGATGAAACAAATATGTAGAGGTAAAATTTGCTAAAATATTTTGATTATCAAACCGATAACTGTTGTCAGATCCTGCAAAACCGGTAGCTATTTTTGTAGGTTCCCCTGTAAGGTTCTTTTTGGCTATATCACATAACTTCAGCATTGTTATATAATGTAATATTTTATCTCTAATTGATTATTCGATTAATATCTCACCGCACAATGCGCATGCGCTAGTTGAAAAACCAGTTAGAAATATCAAAATGCTTATAGTATAATGAAACAAGATCTGACAAGCGCAAGTGAGCAAGAAAACTGTTATGTTCATCCCAAGTATAACTTACACGCGCGAAATATGTTAGGGTCGGTGATACACGTCGAATACGGACAACCGTTTAGTAAAGCAACACCAGCTGGAATGATGATTAGCGTTGAAGGTGATAACGCTGAGAGTCGAACGAAAGATTTTATTTACACATTGTTTTGTGATGAAATTCCAGAAGGACAACGAGTATATCATGTCAACGGCGCAGTTACTGATGATAACATTGAAAACTTGTCTTTGCAAGATGAATTTCAACCGCATCCTCTGTTTGATTTATATGAGGCTAATGATCGAGGAATTATACGAAATAAACAAACAAAAAAGTGTTAGGAAAAATAAATAACAATAGTTATCTTAAAATAAATGTCAGAGGAATAAAAACAGATTTTGTTAATTATTATTGCCATCGTTTTATTTACGAAATGTTTAACGGATCTATATCTAATGGTTTAGTGATAGACCACGTCAACGGTGTTAAAACAGATAATCGTCTAGAAACCTCGAACTTGTCGCTCAACAAGAAAATAACAGACGAAGAAACACAGGTAATAATTTTAACAAAGTTAAACCTATTGTTTCGTTTAATCTTGAAACAGATGAGGAACTAAAATTTCCTTCGATAACAGCTGCAGCAAAACATTTTGAAATTAATCCTAGAGCAATAAAATTTGTTGCAGATGGCAGAACAGAACCGGCAACATCACAATCAACCTCTGACAGAATCGTCTTCAAATCTGACGATTAATTATATTTTCTAGCTCATTTTTGGTAAGACAATTATGAGCAAATATTACAACATCTTTGTTAAATTTAAGTGTAGTAAATGTTCTGTCATTAAGTTTATTTTTTTTTTTTCTGCCGCTGTTAGCATAATCTTACTAGAATCACCTTGCATAACAATAACGTCAACAGAATAATAACTATACCCCGACAAACATTTTCGCACTGCCTCCGCTAGTTCTTGGTAATTTAATATATTAACTTTCTGATGATATTTTATCTCGTTAGTCAGCTTATTATTATAAATTAGATACAAATATATTATAATATGGATTTGATGAAACGACTTGCTGATATTTACGCTGATGATAATTTTACAGCAGGAGATGCTACAGTCATAGATGAGCACGACTCGGTTGATTACACAGAGGACGATGAACAAAACGAGATTGTAGGTGTAGTTGATAAAAAAAAAATTACAGCAGAGCGTCAGCTGGTAGATATAATGTAAAATATCATATCAGAAAGAAAATTTTGAAATTTAAGATTACAGTAGATGAAAATCAGTCCTTTTGGCGGCTGATAAAACCCTTTTTAAACATTAGAATTCCAGACCGACAGAAAAATATAAAATTCGATTTTATATTTGTCAAGACATTTAACCCAATGACGATTTCTGACGATCGCAGACAATATCTAATATCGTTATATAAACCAATAAAATGTAAATCTGTCAAACGTAAGTACGAGGAAATTTATAACAATATTATTTCATCCTCGACGTTGTCGATATTATAGATTTAGCTGGTACCCAACTATTAAATTTATCGCTATAACCGCGCCACTTGACAAGGCTTTTATTGCCACGCTTTTTAATTACTCGTTCGATAACGAAAACATCTTGTTCAGTTTTTTGTAGTTCCTGCTCGTAAAAACTACCAGTTATAGGCTCACCTGCTAGATCCTTTAGCGCATATGTTACAGGTATTGTCATTAAAACTTTATCAATAACAAATACTTCCTCAGTCCAGTTTGGACCAAATCCTTTTTCAAATGTTTTTTTCGTCAGAGAAATTCTAACTTTATCACCAACTTAAAATTTATGTCTGCGGTACATGTTTTCATTTGCAAGAATCGGATTTTTAATTGCATCATTTAGTGACATGTTTATTGATCTATGCTTCATGTTATTATATTTATCAACAATCTGTTGTAGATCATCAATATGCTTATTTGTATTTTTAGCTGTCAAATGTTTATGTATCAGCTCGTTTAGTGTGCGATTAAATCTTTCGACGACAACTCTTTTCCCTCGTTCACCATAACAAATTTTTTAATGTTATTTGATTCCAGAAACTGCTCAAATTTTTATTAAAAAACTCCGCTCCATGATCGGTCCAAATTTATTTGGTTTTCTTTCTGTACTTGTTATTATTTGTTTTAATGCATCAGTTATTGATATTCCTGTTTTATCCGAAACAGGGACACTAAACGCGTATTTACTAAAAACGTAAATAACGTTAAACAAGTATTTCTTATTATCGTTAAACTTAGCAAGATTTGAGATATCTACTAAATCTATTGCCCAGATATCATCAACGGCATTTGCGACAACCTTACGTTGTGAAAACTTTTATTTTTAGGTTTATGTAATTCAGTTGCGAGATCATCATACAACTCTTTTCGAAGCCCTAACTTATATTTTGTTCCTATCATTCCCTGCACTAACCTTCTATCGAATCGTTCTCTCATATTTACAGGTTTCATATCTTGTAGTTCATCTAATATTACCTTATCACAGTCTGATTTTGAGCTCTCTGCACGAACGTTATCAGTACGCTCTATATCATGATAATAGATATCGTGACGCATTGCTATTGCATCAACATGATTATAAGGCTCTTGTCCTCGTAGTAGATTATCGTTTTCATCTAGCTGTTTGTGTAGTGGATTGTACGGCACGGTATATTTGTGGCTAGGCAATGTCCACCCTTCTTTTGGTCTCGGTAATTTTCCAATAAATTTGTGGATGTCAATACCGCTGCCAATTACCTGACGGCGATTGCATGATTGTATGTAATAATTTTATCTTGCTCGATACAAAGATCTTTATCACAATCACAATTACATTACATTTTATTTTATTTTATTCTGTCGCATAAAAAAATTAAAATTTTGACAAAAATGTTTTTGGTAGGTTTTGGTCAATTTTTTGTGTTATTCTAACCAATTTTACCTTCGTCAATTAATCATCTACTAAAATAACTACAGTTCCAGATGTTGATTTCAGAAACATACATTTTTTCTACCACAAACTGCGCAAATGCTTTTTAACATTGTTCTATTCTTTTTTTTGTTTTTTCCGTTGTCTCATGCTTATTCTCTGTCAGTTTTACATTTGAGACAGTATGTTGACATTTTTATATTTGTAAGTTTAGATAAAATTAATTGCAATCCTCATTTGCGTGAGAAGGTTGCTTGTGAATTTATAAAATAAACTTTAAAAAACCAGAATCTCCAGAGTTTTCACTCCGGGACAAACATAATGCAATAATAACCATAAGCAGATGTTCCAACCGGCTGTAGTTGATTAGACGAGTAATTTATTTTTTTAAAATTTTTTTAAAAATATATTTTTTTTATAAGATCACTCGGAGGAAGTCAGAACGAATCAAAACAATTATTATCACAGACAGCAACCCAGTGAGTGCCGGATCCATCATTAAAGTTTTGTATATTTACAATACACGAACCGCCTGCTGGTACATTATCTAATTCGTCCTTAGAATACACTCCACGAAATCCGACAATGTCATTAAATTTTTCAATTATATCAAAATTGCTCAACGGCGTCTGGTGCCTGGTAGAGTCATTCTACGTCCTGTCCCTAGCAGGCTTGGAATTAGACTGCCTGCTAACCCCGCTAAAAGTGGAGCGAAAGGAATAATTCCTCCTTGTTTTGGTTTTCTTGGCGCTCGAGGACGCTTCGTAATCGTTTTCTTGTTTTTTTTTTTAATATAGATTTTGTCGCTTTTGCTTTTTTTGTAGCTGGCATTTTATTATTTATTGTTACATAAAACTAACGATAAATTTGTTTGATTCCATCGCCAGATAGCAGCTTTTTTAGTTGCTCCAGATATTGCCCCTGACGCTGCGGCTAGTCCAAGTGTTCCTAGTACAGGTCATTTCCTACTATAAAGAACATTATTATTGCACAAAAAGTAAACTCGAAAAGGATGCCAAATTACCGAATTAATAGATACATCTTGTGTAAATCAGGTTGTTAAACCACCAGAGTGATGCGCAGGAAAGGGTTAAAGGTTGCAGGTTTGAGTTCAAGAATTTGGTTAGCTACAGTGATGACTTTGGGCAAGACACTCAAAACAATTGCCTACTTGTGTTACTGTGTCATAAAACCAAACCAGAATCAATTACAAGCACCTCCACCCACTTGTATGAAAATTTGCATCCGTTTGACAATTTCTGATTCAAAAGATTTATTATATCATTCAAAAATGAATGTGAATTTTTATTTGCTTATTTCTTCACATTTTGCATGTGTCAGATTTTCATGCATGATTCTGCATTTCCAGTAAAGTTTCTCTTTCAGCATTTGAGTTGAATTTCTCTAGTCAAATTCCCAATTAATATGTATGCTAAAGGCTTTGTTCTAACGTTCCTTTGTTACAATGTTTAACTGGTAATACTGTTTGATTTGTGTAGTCTGCCTCAGAAAATTAGCTCAATTAGGAGGTTTTTACCACTCGCCAAAGCCAGATGAACGATTGTGGTTGTTTCCATTGCAAAGGAGCATTGTAACAAAAGCATGATAATCTCACATTCATAATTGGTAAATAACAAAGGCCTAGCATCCTTTAGCTATTGTTCTGTACCTATATGTTCACTAATTAAGTACAACTTGAAGCAAATCTCTTTTGTTCGTTTTAAATTCTGACTTGTGAAAATGGATGAAAATTTGCTGGTCAGAAAAAGAAAAATCCTTTGAGACACAAAGCCATAAATAATATAAGGAATAGAAGCAGTACATTCATGAAAGGATATGTCTGATCTGAGTTGCCACTTTCAGTGCTTGGAAACATCTGGTATAATTGTGAAAAAAATCATGTTTCTTGATAGATGGGTCTGGTAATGAAGATGCAGATTTCTTGGATATCTTAAGTTTGTTGGTGACAATCAAATCTGTGATACCAACAATTCTGGATTTTGTTTGTGAAATTAGTGATTGCCAGGAAGCAGTGTTTCTGCTAATGAAGTGAAAAGGATGATAATGATTTAGTACCAGCCATTGTATCCGAAGTGAATGAGGTTCTTGTTAGCAGACACAAAACTGTACCTACAAGGTCAGTGACACGCCCGATATTCTTTAGAAGATTCTCATTGAAAAGGACATCAACAAAAAAAATCTTAGATTAAGTAAAAACAGACTAATCATAATTTCTTTCCATCCAAATAAATGAAGGACTTCTTTACTAGTTATGTTATTAAACAAAGATGTTTTCATGTAAAAGCAATTTTTATCGTGCAATGGCTGGTACATGCACACGTGCTGACACTGTCGTCTGTTAGCCAAACTTACTGGTTTATGTATTCTTGAGAACCTGTATTTATACAAATATGTGTTGCTTGAAAATTGTATTACTATTACATACGAGTTGTGACAGTAATCTTTCCATTATAAATTGTTTACTACATGTGTGTCCAATGTCATCCACATGGAAAAGTACAAAAACATTTTGAAAAATAAATGATGAATTTGGATATGTTTCTAATTTACAACGTTCTAAGATCTTGGTCACTTATGAAACGTGTTATATATATATATATATATATATATATATATATATATATATATATATATATATATATATATATATATATATATATATATAATCTAACTAGCCTGAGCGCTTTCGACTTTTAATGAGTCTTTTTCAAAGGCAAATGCAAAACATAGACAAGACAAACTAATAAAACTGAAAAACCGCGGTGTTTGCAAAACTTTACATGACTGTTTCTACAGGAATGAAACCTTAAAATTATTTTGTTTCAATTAGTTTATTTCAGCTTGTTGCGGATGCTAGAAAATATTTTATATTGACCTATAAAAACGATGGGCCATAACATCTATTATTTTATGTAAATTTATGTAAGCGCAAATTATATCCCGGATATTTCATTGTTATAGTAGTAATTATAGGCCATTGGGTGACTAATAAGCAAATTTAGATAATTATTTCAAAAAAATGTGTTGGCCGCAAAAAGATAATTTCATTTGTGCATGGCTGTCTTTTTCTAGTCTTCTTGGTTTAAACCACTTGGTTTCAATGTTCTAAGGCGCCGTATCCAGTAAGATTCCTTTTCTTTCCTGGTTTCGAAACTCCAGTTGGAGTTGTGAGCAATTGCAATAAGTGTTATATCACTGAAAGGGTGGTCCCAGGAGGAGAAGTGTTCTGCGATTGGGCTTCTGTACAGCTTTTTTGTCATCCAATCAGATCTATGAAGGTTGATCCTTTTGTGTAGCTTTTCAATTTCTCCGACATACTGAAGGCTACAGATCTTACATGTGATGAGATGAATTACATTCTCTGTTTTGTACGTTTTGTTGGACCATGTATGTTTGGTTTTTCTCTAGTCACTGTGCCAGAGAATGTCCTGGTCTCTATCATATGTTGACAGATTGTGCACCTTTTATCGCCACAGGGGCCAGATTTACTAGGGTGGTCTAGGTTAGTGATTGGCGTTAGACTAGGATGTCGGTTAGGTTTTTTGGTCTCTGGTAGGCTACTACAGATTTGTTCGGGAGGATCAACTTTAGTGCGTCACACGATTCCACAATGGGCCAGTGTTTTGCGATGATTTTACCTATTTTTGGGGTTGTCTGGATGGTAGGTCAGAATAAATGGTATCCTATCGGTCTTTTCCTTCTCTCCATATTTTAGTAGGTCATTGCGGTTTGTTTGTTTGCACTTTTGTGTTGCATCCGCTATCAGGTCTTTGTCGTAGCCTCGGTTAATCAAATGTTTTGATAGTTCTTCAGACCTTTTTTTGAATGTTTCATCATCGGAGCAAATTCTGCGTATCCTCAGTGCCTGGCTATATGGGATGTTCCGAATGCAGTGTTTTGGATGACAGCTGGTTGGGAGGAGATACTGGTGTTTTCCGGTTGGTTTTGAGTAAATGACTGTATGGAGTTAGCAGGGATGGCGCTGACTTTAAAAAAGTTGTTACAAAACAAAAATCGCCAACCTCAATATTTTGTTGCCAATTTTCAAAAATGTCTCCATTTTCATAATACAGTACTATCCATTTATCTCAACATCCTCGGGACCAAGGTAATATTGTCGACATAAGCGGATGCTTAGATTAGTAAAGGGGGGTGGGGGGAGGGCTGAAAATAAATTGAAATTTCGCATAAGAGATGACCTGTCGTCAGTGACTAGGATTTATGCCGAGAAAACAATGGAAATTTTGAATCAATGAAGACAACTAGTCTGAAATACACTTGTATATTGACAGCTTACATTTGTGTAGTACACTCCACGATGTGTTAAATAATAGACATGCATATGAAAAATCCATGAATTCGAGTATATGTCATGTAAAAAATTCATGTATCGGTTAAATCCCGTTAGAAAACACAACTAACACGTTTCCCGAAACAATTCACTCTGATATTTATTATCCTTAGAGTATCTGTTAATACGGTTAATATTTTTGGAGGTGTCGTTTTCGGCTGAGTTGATAAAAGCTTCTAGATTTGTAATTGAACTTTTTGGTGGGATCCAATTACTTTTCTTTGTGAGTATAGGTTGGTCGCAGCTTATATTTTTCTCTGATTCATTTATTGGCTGCAGGGTCTTCGGCTGAAATCTTCTGTGTCCTTTTTCAGCTTACCTCTGTCGTATGTCTTTGGGCGGGGACAGAAACTCAAACCTTTCGATAAAAGTTTTTGTTCTGCCTCCGTTAAGTTCCACCTTTGAGATACTGACCACTGTGTTAGTAACCGTTGAATTAAGTTTTACTGTAGAGCGCTTACGATTCTTCCTTTTACGGCGATTTTTCTTCTTACTTTTGTTTCTAATTTCGTCTATTTGAGTTTCTTCTCAAAAGTGATTTGGTTACAGATCATGACTTCTAAATTTTCTTTCTCTGGCTTTGTTGAGCTTTGCAGAGAGTCTTTGTTGATACTTATTTAATTTAGAGTAAAACGGTTGCAATTGTTCCTCTGTGGAACTGTCAACTGCTGTTTTAGTTCTCCGATGGTTGCTAATCTGACTAGATACTGATGATTTAAGTTTTCCATAAGTAGGACTGTAAGTTTCATGGACGCGTCGTGGATTATTTTATTCCATCTTTTGTTGAATCTGTTTGAACTCTTGCCAATAATTTGAGGCTTAACATGAATCTGAAGACCTTTAGTGACTGTGTTTGTTTCGAGGAAATGATGCAAGAGATTGCGATGATAGTAGTAATAGGGGATACCGTAGCCTCAATGGGAATTAGCATTACAGCCCCCCCCCCCCCCCCCGGACCGTATAGCCTCAAGAAATAAAAGTACACCCTGGGACTGTATAGCCTCAATGGAAATTGTGTAGAGTGACTAGCACACCTTGGGACTGTATAGCGTCAATGGAAATTTTGTATAGTGACTAGTATACCCTGGGTCTGTATAGCGATAAGAGGAATGGAACAGGTGGCATGACGTCACACTGGTAACAATGTAGCAAAAAGAGAAGTACTGTGACGTCAGGCTACCTGAGGGAGGGCTATAGACAAACAAGAATCAAGAGCGTTCGTGTTTTTAGTAGAGTAAGGGTTTTATATATTCGTTTAGGTTGGAGACAAAATGAAAATTAAGATCTTTTCGAGGCATTGGAAGTGGCCCTGAAAAGGGCCGTTGTTTGTTATGTTATGTTAACACCATTCCGTTAACATACAGGACATCGCATAGGCCTTCTTTTCTTCCTCAAATTTCTCAAAGTTTGTCTTAAACTGTGTCTCACTTCTGGTCCGTAGATGAGAGTCCGCTTAAGACAGCCTTGTCTTTCCACATAACATCTTCTTTTCCAAATAGTGGCACCGGTGATCCGGATGACAGTCCATTTTGTTTTCACATACATGGGTAAGTCCGTACGGAACAGCATCGATGATACCAAAGTAGAGGATTCTATGTCGATCAACATCTTCTCTGTGACGAGAACAGGTGAAGGGAATGAAGTGAACCGCGTTTATTTATAGTGGAAGACCGGATCGAAACGGATTGAAAGGGTTCACCAATCCCAACACGCGTTACAAAATTCAGTCACTTCGCGGAGTCTGTCTTCCAATCCGAAGAGAGCTACCTGTGACGTCACATTTCCTATATAGGCACACTAGCGTCTGTGCGCAGTGAATCGATGCGGTATTGTTTTGTGAAACATGACGGAACCTAAGAAGACAATGAATTGGGGTGCACCGGCTGTGGAGACGAGAAGTAATGGTATAGCAGCAGCTACCAAAGTGAACACAGTGCTACTTCCCGAAGAGGTTGATTTCAACTGGGATTTAGTAGATTTTTTATCTTCTTCCCAAGAATTTGTTCCGGTACCAGTACCTTCGCCCCTTTCTCCTTCTTTACCACGTGTCGACGATTTTAAACAAAGACAGAAAGAAGAATTGGAGAAATTTTACAGCAGCAGAAAGAAGCAGAGCAAGCATTTCTCCTTGAACAGCAACAGCGAGAAGAAGAAGAGGCAAGAAGGAAACGACAGGAAGAAGAAGCAGTAGAGAAGAAACAAAGTCTAGGAGAGAAGGAGAACAGCGAAAGTCAAACGGTCACGGTACTCTTGGACATTTTGGCCGAGTTAAGAAGTCTGAAACAAATGTATCAGACTTCTTTATTACGACCCAAGAGAAAAAGACCTTCCCGAGCCAAACAACCTATCCCTGTGACTACACCAGAGATACCAACCCTAGTGATTTCTACTAAATCATTGACAGGAGCAAGTCCACAAGTAGGCCTTGGCCGTGGCAAAGGCTTAAGACAGTTAAAGCGAATTGATTCTCGTTCCTGAGTTTGTTCTAAGGAAAAAAACAAACACTCAACAGTCCTTTTCAGGGCTACCCAATACTCTCGAAAAGAGTGACTATTCATTTTGCCAAAATCAATTAAAACTCAAAATCCCTTCTTTAACCCTATGATATACGTGTTGTGAGTGTATGAGTGTAGGTCCTTATTATTTCTAAATAATGAAAACCAAGAGACACTTACGTTTTTTTCAGTTTGGTCTATTCTGTTACAAATTGTTTTACAATTCAATATCACAACATAACATAACACTTTTAAAAAAGTTCATAGATTTCTTCTGTTTCTTTTTTCTTTCACTCTCTGTTTTTTCAATTTCTGCACTTTTACACTTTTTTCCTCTTCTTCGTCTTCTTCTTCCTCACATTTTTCTCGTCTTCTTTTCTTTTCTCTCTTCTCTTTCTGAATGTGACGGGGTTTTTCTTTTGCCGAGGTCACCTCTGTTTCTTCTTCTTCTTCCTCCTCCTTCTCCTGCTCCTGTTGTTTCTTAGGGCACTCTGAAGACCAATGTCCTTTCTCTTGACAATGATAACAGGTATCTTGACTTTTGTCTCTTCTGCCACTGGTCTTGCTTTTATAACGATCTGGACATTCTGTAGCCCAATGCCCTTTGTTCTGACAGATATAGCAAGTATCTTGACTTTTATCTCGAAAGGAGGGAGAATAGTCCGTCGGCTTGTCTGAAGAAAACTTTCTTATTACACCTCGCAATGCTCTGATCAGAAGTTCGATCTGTGTGGGTTCTTCCATTGTGCTGGTCGGATTGAAAGTGAAATGAATACTGAGAGGGAAGTCACTAGCCCTTTATATATACACTGAGCCTGACATAGATATATAGGGGTTCATGGTTTTTCACATGTAGTCATTTGACTTTTTGCAATCAAGATGAAACGATCGCATCATTTCGAAAAGAAAGAAGAAGAAAGTAAAAGGCAGAAACGTGATTTATCGCCTCGCACAGTAGCTGAAGTCTTGGCACAAATTCATGCCAGCGATTTTGAAGATGAGATGAGTGAACCAGAATCGAAGCCTAAAGAGTCTACACCAAATCAAAGTCCATTACCATCAGTAAACCCTGAAAAGTACTACCATATTCGGGAGACGGACAAACGCTCTTCCAGAAAATTTAGAACCACAGCCTACACGTACGCAGTGAAGTTTAAAGATTTCAAGTCTGACGTACCCTTGGAAAAAGCAGAAGGGTTCATCACCGATGTGTGGGATTCTTTGTTAACCACACTAAAACGGCAATGTCAAGCCAAAGAAGACGATCGCTTGAGACTTTCTATTCATCACGACAATTTGAAGTCTCCCGTTTGGATCGAGTTTAGCAGTCCAACAGAATTGACACCTTCCAAAATCATGGACAAGATTCAACACGTACAACAATCCAACGACAAATTTCACATCACGGACGGAAAAGCGACATTGTACATGACCCACGTGTCTCTTCCCCAAGGGACAGGTAAAAAAAAGTTGATGTTAGTAGACAACTTGCGTAACCTCAAGCGTAGCCTCGTCCAAATTAACAATCCAAAAGACAAGATGTGTTTAGCCCGTGCCATCGTGGTGGGACAAACGTATGCCGACAAGAACGACACGGCAGAATGGAAAAGAGCCTGGAAAACTATTCAACAATCGGACCGAGCCAAACAACGAAAAGAAGCAGAACTCCTGTTACAGCAAGCGGGGTTAGCTAAAGACACACCCTGTGGCATTCCTGAAATGCAAAAATTGCAAGACGTCTTGGCTCCACGTTACACCTTGAAAGTTCACCCTCAAGAAGTGCGTGGACCTCTGTTGTTTCGAGGTAAAGATTTTAAAGACGGAAAATACATTCACGTCTATCATCACGACGAACATTTTGATGCCATTACCAGTATCACTGCATTCCTGGGATACGGTTATTACTGTGAGAAATGTGACTATGGCTATAACAATCGAGAGCAACATAAGCATTGCGGATCAAAATGCTCAGGATGTTTAGCCTCTACACCCTGTCTGGACGAAGGACAAGAACGAGTGCATTGCTCTGCTTGTCAGCGCACGTTTGTCAGTCCTGCCTGTTACCAACAACACCTAAAGACGCAAGGTTCACGGCAGAAATGTGCTTGTCAGCTCTTGAGATTGTGCCCTACTTGTGGACAAGGCATACGTACCAATAGTGTCAAGTTACACATTTGTCGAGGAAAGAAACGATGTCACATTTGTCGCCAAATCGTGGACTTGGAACACCAATGCTACATTCAAAAATACCATTCTAAACATGAAGAAGAAGATAATGACCAGAAGAAGAAAGGGAATTTCATCTTTTTCGATTTCGAATGCATGCAAGAGACTGGCATTCACATTCCTAATTTCTGCGTGGCTCACCGAGCGTGCGAGAAGTGCATCCAAGAGCCTATCTTGACTCATTGCCCTCACTGCAGCAAGATTCCTGGAGGACGTGAAAAAATATTTCGAGGAGTGAACATACTAGCCGATTTTGCCCAATGGATCTTAGACCCTATCGACGAAACGTGGAGCCAAGAAGATGTCGAACGTTACGGAGATTGTCATTGCCATGCCACGGTGATGGCTCACAATTTCTCGGGATACGATGGCCAGTTTCTGTTGAGATACTATACGGAACAAAGTACCGAACGTCCGAAAGTAACTTTGAACGGAGCCAAAATCATTTCCATGCAAGTGGGACAAGTACAGTTTAAAGATTCAATGAGTTACTTGGCTATGCCTTTGAGCCGCATGCCTAAAACGTTTGGCATGACAGAAATGGCCACAGGCTAT